>PVKU01007031.1:0-93894 GCA_004027475.1 Anoura caudifer | reverse complement strand
CCAGACAAAAGAAGTATAAAAGAATACACCTCTACCAAACCAGTTCTGCAAGACATGCTAAAGGGACTGCTTTAAGGAAAGGCAGGAAAGGAGAGAGACAGGGAGAGAAACACAGGTACAAAAATGGCAATGAATCAGTACCTATCAGTAATAACCTTAAATGTTAATGGATTAAATGCTCCAATCAAAAGGCATAGAGGTGTTGAATGGATAAGAAAGCATGACCCACACATATGCTGCCTACAAGAAACCCACCTCAGGACAAAACACCTACACAGACTCAAAGTGAAGGGCTGAAAACAAATTTTCCAAGGAAATGGACAGGAAAAAAAGCCAGGGTAGCAATACTCATATGAGTCAAAATAGACTTCAAAGGAAGGGCCATAAAGAGAGACCCAGAGGTCATTTCATAATACTCAAGGGAAGAATCCACCAAGAAGACAAAAACATTGTAAATATGTATGCACCCAACATAGGAGCACCCAAATACATAAAGAAAATCTCAGAGGACTTCAAGAAAGATGTTGACAGCAACACAGTTACAGAAGGGGATTTTAACACCCCACTGTCAAAAATGGACAGATATTCCAAACAAAATTTTAACAAAGATATTGTGGCATTGAACAATACCCTAGAAGAAATGGACTAAACTGATATATATGGAGCCGTTCATCCCAAAGAAACTAAATACGCATTGTTTTCAAATGCACATGGAACATTTTCAAGGATAGACTACATATTAGCACAGAAAAAAAAAAGGCCTCAACAAATTCAGGGAAATTGAAATCATACCAAGCATTTTCTCAGACCCCAAGGGACTGAAACCACAAACTAACCCCAAGAAGAAAAACCCAAAACACTCAAAATCACGGAGATTGAATAGCATGCTATTCAATAATGAATGGGTCAAGAATAAAATTAGGGAGGAAATAGAAAAGTTTCTGATAAGAAATGCAAATGACCTCACAATGACCCAAAACTTCTGGGACACAGCAAAGGCAGTCCTCAGAGGGAATTTCATACCAATACATGCCTACCTAAAAGAGATAGAAACATTACAAACAAACAAAGTAACCCTATGCATATAAGAACTCGACGAACAACAACAAAGAGAGCCCAGAGGAAATAGAAGGAAGTAAATAACCAAGATCAGTGCAGAATTAAATAAAATAGAGACTAGAAGCACAGTTCTTAGGATCAATGAATCCAGGAGCTGGTTCTCTGAAAAGATAAACAAATTCAACAAGGTTTTAAGCAGCATCATCAAGAAAAAAAGAGAGAGGCCCTAAATAAAATCAATCAGGCATGAAAGAGGAGTGATTACAACTGAAACTACAGAAATACAAAAGATTGTAAGAAATTACTATGAAGAACAATATCCCAAGAAATTTGAAGACCTAGTGAAATGGACAAGTTTCTAGAAAAATATAATCTTCCAAAACTGAATTAAGAAGAAGCAGAAAGCCTGAATAGACCAATAACAGCAGATGAAATTGAAGCAGTAATCAAAAAACTCTTGACACACAAAAGCCCTGGACCCCATGGTTTCCCAGGAGAATTTTACAAAGCATTTAAGGAAGAGCTAACCCCTCTCCTTCATGGACTATTCTAAAATATCCAAAATGATGGAAGATGCCCAAACTCTTTTGATGAAGCCAGCATCATCCTAATCCCAAAACCAGATAAAGACACAACAAAGAAAGAAAACTTCAGGTCATTATTGCTGATGGACATAGATGCTAAAATCCTCAGCAAAATATTGGATAACTGCATCCAAAAATACTTTTAAAATATCATACACCATGGCCAAGTGGGATTCATCCCAGGGATTCATGGATGGTTCAATATTCATAAATCAGTAAATGTAATACATCACATAAACAAAAGCAATGACAAAAGTCACATGATCATATCGATAGATGCGGGAAAAACATTTGATAAGGTGCAACACCCATTTATGATAAAAACACTCAGCAAAGTGGGAATAGAGGGAGCATTCCTCAACATAATAAAGGCCATATATGGGAGACCTACAGCCAACATCATACTCAATGGGCAAAAACTAAAATCTTTTCCACTGAGATCAGGAACAAGACAAGGTTGTCCACATTCCCCACTTCTATTCCATATAGTATTCACCACTTGTATTTCACCACAGAGATTAGACACAAAAAGGAAATAAAAGGCATCCAAATTGGAAAGGAGGAAACAAAACTATCATTGTTTGCAGATGACATGATAGTGTACATAGAAATCCTATAGACTTGGTCAAAAACCTGCTCAACCAAATGAATGAATTTGGCCAAACCACTGGATACAAAGTCAATATCCAGAAATCAAAGGCATGTTTGTACACCAACAATGAAACAGCAGAAAAAGAAATCAAGAAAAAAAATCCCATTCAAAATAATAAAAAGAAAAATAAAATACCTAACAATAAACCTAACCAAAGAGGTAAAAGACCTGTATGCAGAAAACTACACAACACTGAAGAAAGATATCAAAGAAGACAGAAAGAAATGGAAACATATAATATGTTCTTGGATCAGAAGAATTAACATCATCAAAATGTCCACACTACCCAAAGTAATTTACAGATTCAATGCAATACGTATCAAACTACCAATGGCATATTTCACAAACATAGAACAAATACTTCAAAAATTTTTATGGAACTATAAATGACCCCGAATAGCTGCTGCTACTTTGATAAAGAACTGCAAAGTGGGAGGGATCACAATACTTGATACCAAACTTTATTAGAAGGCTACTGTAAACAAAACAGCCTGGTACTGGCATAAAAACAGGCAGATGGACCAGTGGAACAGAACAGAGAGCCCTTAAATAAACTCAAGTCTCTATGGTCAATTAATATTCAACAAAGGGGGCAGCAACATAAAATGGAGTAAAAATAGCCCATTCATCAATTGGTGTTGGGAGAACTGGATAGTTATGGGCAAAAAAGAAAAAAAAAAAGGAAGAAAAAAAAGAAACTCAAGCACTAACTTATACCATACACAAAAATAAATTTAAGGTGGTTAAAAGATTTAAATATAGGCCGTGACACCATTAAAGTCCTAGAGGAGAACATAGGCAGGGAGATCTCAAATATTTCTCGTAGCAACATTTTTACTGATATGTCCCCTAAAGGAAGGGATATAAAGGAAGGAACAAACAAATGGGATCTCATCAAAATGAAAAGCTTCTGCATGGCTAAAGAAAACAGTATTAAAATATAAAGAGAACCAATCATATGCGAAAACATATCTGCCATGATACCTCAGAAAAGGGTTTAATTTCCAAAGTATATAAAGAACTTCAACAACTCCACTCTAAGAAGACAAGCAACCCATTTAAAAAATGGGCAAAAGTCTTGAACAAACACTTCTGCAAGGAGGACATAGAGAGGATCTAGAGACACATGAAAAGATGGTCAGTATTGCTAGTTATCAGAGAGATGCAAATTAAAACCACAATGAGATACCACTTCACACCAGTCAGAATGGCCATCATAAACAAAGAACAAACAACAAGTGTTGGAGAAGATGTGGAGAAAAGGGAACCCTAATGCACAGTTGGTGTGATTCCAGACTGGTACCACCATTATGGAAAACAGTGTGGATTTTTCTAAGAAAACTAAAAACGGATCTACCTTTTTTACCCAGCAATTCCACTGCTAGGATTATATCCTACGAACCCTGAAACAGCAATCCAAAAGGACCTATGCACCCGTATGTTCATAGCAGCACAATTTACAATAGCCAAGTGTTGGAAGCAACCTAGGTTCCATCAGTAAATGAATGGATCAAAAAACTATGGTACATTTACACAATGGAATTCTACGCAGGAGAAAGAATGAAGGAGCTCCTACCCTTTGGGACAGCATGGGTGGAACTGGAGGGCATTATGCTAAGCGAAATAAGCCAGGTGGTTAAAGACAAATACCATATGATCTCACCTTTAACAGGAACCAATCAATGAAACAAACAAACAAGCAAAATATAACCAATGACACTGAAATTGAGAACAGGCTGACAATCAGCAGAGGGGATAGGGGAGGGAATTTTAGGGGAAAAGTGGAAGGGTTAACAGAAAGAAGTATAAAGGACATATGGACACAAACTAGGAGAGGTGGAAATGGTAGGATGTTTGTAGGGCTGGATCAGTTGGATGGGATGGGAATAAAAGACAGAAAAGTGTATGAGAACAATAATTAAAGTGAAATTAAATAAAAAAATAAAGATAAGGAAAGAATCTTAAAAGCAGGAAGAGAAAAGGAGACAGTAACCTATCAATTAGTTCCCTTAAGACTATCAGCTGATTTTATTTATGAAATGTTAAAGGGACTTATCTAACAAATAGAAGATCAAAATCTATGAACAATAAAATGACAACAAACTTATGAGTATCAACAAGTGAATCTAAAAAACAAGAGCAAAAATTAAGCAACCAAGTAGAACAGTAGCAGAATCACAGAAATGAAGATCAGATGGAGGGTTATCAGTGGGTGAGAATGGAGGAAAAGATACAAGGAATAAGAAGCATAACTGGTGGGCATAAAATAGAAAGGAGTTGGTCAAATTCAGAAAATGGAGAAATAGATTTCCTATTGTGTAGGAAATATAGAAGCCAAAGAACTTATATATACAACCAATGGACATGAACTAAAGGGAGGGGAATTCTGGAGGTTGTGAGGGTGCAGGGAGAAGGGGGTATAAAAAATGGGACAACTATAACAGCATAATCAATAAAATATAAAAAATAAATAAAAAATTAAAAAAAATACATACGTGGAAAGGAAAATGTCTTAAATTTGGGATTTGTAGTACAACTAGGAAGGAAAGCTATTCAAAATCAAACCTTTTTTAAGTTCAAAAAAGGCATGTTTGGACATAGTTTTTAATATTGAATATATCTCAACACAAACTCTCAGAGGAGGTCTGGTGGCATAAACTTGGTTTATTTCACAATCCAGGGACCAAAGTATGGATGGAACTGGAGAATACTATGCTAAGTGAAATAAGCCAGACAAATACCATATTATATCAGCTATAAGAGGAATCTCATGAACAAATAAACTAAAAAACAAAATAGAACCACAGGCATGGAAACATGGAACATACTGAAAGTGACCAGAGGGGGAGGCGGTAATGGTAGAAAGAAGGGGAAAGGACTAGACAAAGAACATATATGAATGGTCCATGGACATGGACAGTAGTCTGGGAATTTACTGTGGGAGTGGGAGTTGGGGAGGGTGGAGGAAGGCAAAGGGGGAAAAATAAGGAAAACTGTAATGAAATAACAATAAAATGATTTAAAAAATAGAATAACAATAAAAATGTTAAAATTGGACTTCCGGCCAAGATGGAGGCATAGATAGACATACTGTGCCTCCTTGCACAACCAAAATAAGGACAACAAAAGTTTAGAAACAAAAAAAAAAAAACCAGTACTGACAGAAAATTGAACTGTATGGAAGTCCAATGACCAAGGAGTTAAAGAAGAAACATTCATCCAGACCAGTAGGAGGGGTGGAGTCAGGCAGCCAGGTGGAGAGGACTCACAGCAAAGCAGCAGCTGGCAGACCCCATGAGCATGCGTAGGCAGCAGCGGACAGACCCAGTGAGGCAGTGGATTGTGGAAGGACATGGTGCACAAGGCAGCTGGCGACTGGGTGGTCCCACATTCATGCACAGATAAACCAGGTGAAATTGGGGAGTGAGACAGACCAAGCAACACAGGGCCCCAGCGCAGGGAAATAAAGCCTCAAAACACTGACTGAAAATACCTTGTGGGGTTTGAGGTGCCTGGAGAGACTCCCAGGCTCACAGGAGAGTTCGTTGGAGAGACCCACAGGGTCCTAGAATGTACACAAACCCATCCACCCAGTAATCAGCACCAGAAGGGCACAATTTGCTGGGGGGAAGTGGCAGCAGTGACTGAAATTTGGCAGAGAGCAGAGCAACTGCTATTGTTCCCCCTCAGACTGCCTCCTACATACTGTGTCACAACCCAGCGACTGGGTTGCTCCACACAGGTGAACACCTAAGGCTCTGCCCCTTACTACATAACAGGCAAGTCAAGACAAAAAAAATGGCCCAAATAAAAGAACAGATTAAAGCTCCAGAAATAATACAACTAAGTGACAAAGAGCTAGCCAACCTATCAGATGCACAGTTCAAAGCACTGGTGATCAGGATGCTCACAGAATTGGTTGATTTTGGTCACAACTTAGAGGAACAAATGGAGGCTACAATAAGTGAAATAAAGGAAAATGTACAAGGAACCAATAGTGATGGGGAGGAAACTGGGACTCAGATCAATGGAGTGGACCAGAAGGAAGAAAGAAACAACCAAACAGAAAAGAAAGAAGAAACAAGAATTCAAAAAAAAAAAAAAATGAGGAGAGGCTTAGGAACTTCCGGGACATCTTTAAACATTCCAACATCCAAATTATAGGGGTACCAGAAGGAGAAGAAGAAGAGCAACAAGTGGAAAAGTTATTTGAATAAATAATAAAGGAGAACTTCCCCAATCTGGCAAAGGAAATAGACTTCCAGGAAGTCCAGGAAGCTCAGAGAGTCCCAAAGAAGGTGGACCCAAGGAGGAACACACCAAGGCACACCATAATTACATTAGCCAAGATTAAAATGAAGGAGAGAATCCTAGAAGCATCAAGAGATAAGGGGACAGTTACCTACAAAGTAGTTTCCATCAGACTGTCAGCTGATTTCTCAAAAGAGACCTTACAGGCAAGAAGGGGCTGGAAAGAAGTATTCCAAGTCATGAAAGGACCTACATCCAAGATTGCTCTATCCAGCAAAGCTTTCATTTAGAATGGAAGGGCAGATAAAGTGCTTCCCAGATAAGGTCAAGTTCAAGGAGTTCATCATCACCAAGCCCTTATTATATGAAATGTTCAAGGGACTTATGTAAGAAAAAGAAGATAAAAAACATGTATAGTAGAATTACAGCAAACTCACAATTAGTAACAACCACACCAACAACAAAAACCAAAACAAACTAAGCAAACACTAGAACAGAAACAGAACCACAGAAATGGATATTATATGGAGGGTAAGCAACAGGAGAGTGGGAGGAGAGAGGGGGAAAAGTTACAGAGAATAAGTAGCAGAAATGGTAGGTAGAAAATAGTTGGTGGAGGGTAAGAATAGTATGGGAAATGTAGAAGCTAAAGAACTTATAAGTATGACGCATGGACATGAACTAAAGGGGGGAATGTGGGTGGGAGATGGTATGCAGGGCAGAGGGGAGTGAAGGGGGGAAATGGGACAACCATAATAGCATAATCAATAAACTATATTTAAAAGAAAGAAAAATAAATAAAATAAACAAAAAATAAAAAATGTTAAAATTAAAGATGAATTTTAAGGCAGAAAAAATAATTTAACTATAATGATTGAGAATAATAGTTAAGAGATAATGTTGTTTGCAAACTAAATGGCCTTTGGTTTCTAAAACTCCCTTTGTCCTCTGACTTCCTGAAATTGTTGCTTATTGGGAAAACAAAATTCCACAGAGAAACAAATATTCTGTTAGCTGAACTTCCAGAAAGGTAAATGGCAATTTAAGTAAAACACTTTCCTGCTGTATTTGAATACATAGGGAAAAACTAACCATTTTTCTTTGGAAGGGCCTTTTGGAATTGATTTTGCTTTTATTAATCTGGACTCAGGCTTGGGTTGAGGAAGCTAAAAGCAGTTTATTCCCAATGCTTTTCTACATGCAGCTCCAGTGAAATAAAACTGTGCACAGATTAATTAAAACAATTACAAACACACTTAATGCAGGTGGTTTACAACACAGACTGCATGACTGTGCAACCAGCTGACTTGTCCTGTGTGCATGTGCAGAGCTTTTGATTACCCTATTGCTACAATAACCCTGTAGATGAAAAACACCAGTGCATGTGGGAATCTAAGGACCACCTTCTTTGTTGGCTGGGGCTGAAACAGCAATAACTGTAATCACTCTTTATTGCTTAAAGATTTTATGCAAGCAAACTCAAGCCATAAGCCTTGAAGGTGGAGTTGTTTTCTCAGCATTTTTGATAACCACCATGGACCACTTGTTACTATGCTTTTAGCTTCATTTTCACAGGTCTTGGTATTTTGGTCTCTTCATTTTCACAGCAGAGACCAATTGGCAATAGGGAAATGCCCCTTGCCTGTTAGTGTGGTCTCTGTTGAATATGATTTTGGTAGCATGGTAGAAAATGAACATGCATTAACATATAATAAAAGCACATCTCTCAAATTTATTTCCAACCTGAAACTGAGATTACAAAAGGGTATAAATTCTGAAGTGAATGGTAATGCACTGTGATGCCTGGACCTCATCCAATAGTACCTGTAGCAGCTGTCAGCCTAATTAAGCCAGATGTGCTTTCCACATAAACAGACCTCCCAAGAGGAATAATAACAGATTTCAGGTTCTAGCAAAGAAAAAGGTGGGAGTAAGGATGGATATAAGAAAGGCAGAGCTAAAATTTCAGAATGTGTCTGATGTCAATGTCATTCTTACCTGGTTGATTTTCAGCTCATTAGTTTGAACTTGGCTGAAACAGTTCTATAGGCAGGTGAAAAAAGTGACTTATTTTAAGTGAAGTCTGGTTTAATTTTCATATTTAATAAATTGTATTTACTAGATTCTTTTGCCTTCTGCACACACCCACATGCCTGCATGCACACATATACAAATGCACACATCCTCAGTGTGACTTTATAGTGACTTTATATTCTCAGTTATTTTAAAATTGACATTTAAGTCATGCCAACTTTGACAGCTCTTCAAGTGAGTATGCAAAGCACGAGCCAAGAAAAGGACATCAACAAACATTTGCTGTCGTCAGACTATGTGACTCAGAGAGCAGGATGCAACCTCATTGACTTTTTTAAAACAAACATTCTGTAAAGCATAAAATATAAGATACAAATAGTGGGTGTTATGTTAAACAGAAGAAAAGCACTATAGTTTCCAGGCATTTTTCCATGTATGTTATAAAATGTCATATCTCTAAAACAGAAGTGTTTGAGAGGCAGACCTTTAAGCTTAGCCAGGAAAATGTTTCTCAAAAATTTTTCCTTCATGTTGCTGAATTTAGTAACTATCTTGATGAAACCACTTCTAAGTAGCTGCATACTTAAGAAAATGATGAGAAACACTGACCATTTTGGGTTACTTGACAGCTCCTTAATAATTCATTTACAGAAAAATCTTACTGACTTTTTTTAATTGACATGAAACACTACTTATCTAACACATATATAGAATTTTTCTGTACCGGAGAGTTTTAAGAACTTTATAAATAATAACTTGCAGCAATTCTTCGATGTATGTACCATTATTAATTCCATTTTACAGATAAAGAAACAGAAGCACAGAAAGGTTAACTGACCTACCAGTGTCAAAGAGCTACATTCCAAATATACAGAAATGTTGATGGCCTAGTAAGATCCTCTCATTTGAGAGAAAGTAGAATAAAGATGTGGTGAACATCCTGCTGGGGTAGTAGTTTAAGTTAAACCACAGATGTAAACTTCTGTCTCAATGGGTGGAGTAGAGGTGTCCTCAAGCCAGCTTATTTGGAGACAATCGCAGAAGGGAGATTAAAAGGAGACCCTGGTGAAATAGGAAATATTTATATGGCTAAACAGGTGGCTTGAAAATCAGGGCTGAATCTTAAATCATGTTCAGATAAAGTGGCATTATTTCATATATTCATCTAAACTCTGAGACTTAAATTGGTTCCATTTGACAGAGTTAGTCATTGGGGACACACACTAATTAATTCATTCATTTTAAGTGTCAGGTGCTTTCTTAATTTCTGGAACTATAAAGATTGTCAGACATACTCCAGCCCCTAAACAACACAGAACATATGTAGTGGGTTATATAGTTTTATCCCCAAATTCATGTCCAGTTGAAACCTTAAAATGTGGCTTTGCCCAGTAAGGCTCAGTTGTTTATGCCTAGGTTGAGGGCCTCATCCCCAGCTGGGACATGTGCACGAGGCAACTGATGGATGTATATCTCTCATATCAGTGTTTCTTCTCTTCTCTTTCTCCCTACCTTCCCTCTCTCTAAATACATAGATAAAATATCTTAAAGAAAAAAGAAAAAAAAAGAATGTGCCCTTATCTAGATATAGGATGTTTGCAAATATAACTAGTTAAAATGCAGTGGATTAAGTTGTCTCCTAAATTTAATGATTGGTGTCCTTATGGAAGGGACATACACACAGACAAAGACACACAGGGAAGTCCACATGACAGTGAAAGCAGAAATTGGAGTAATGTAGCTACAAGGCAGGGAACATGGTTGAACAGATACCTTTGCAACCCAAGAACATGGAACATATTTTCCCTGAGAGCCTCCAGAAGGAGGATGATCCTGCCAACATCCTCATTTCAGACTTCTGGTCTCCAGAATGTGAGAGAGTACATTTCCGTTGTCCTAAGCCACACAGTGTGTGATACTCACTGACAGCAGCCCCAGAAAACTAACATGGATTTTGGTACCAGGAAGTGAGGCATTGTTGAAACAAGTGAAAATGTAGAAGTAGGTTTGGTATTTGGTAAGGGGTAGAGGCTAGAATTATTTTGAGATGAATGATGGAGAAAAACCTACATTGCCTTGCAGATAGGTAGAAATATAGACATTAAAAGTATTTCTGGTGTGAGTCTATATGGATGTGAGGAGAACGGGACAGAGAGCTTCTAGTGTCTTAGCACATCTATCATTATGAATGGATGTTAGTAAAATTATGAATATTAAACATGCTCCTGGTAAGGTCATAGCAGAAAAAAATGAAGGAAACAGGAGGAAAGACTGTCCTTCTTTTAAGGGGGCAGAAAAAATTGCTCCATTTAAGGTCTTTTTGTTTTTTTTAAATTATTTTTACTGAATTTTTTCCATTACCATTTATCCCCCTTATGCCCCCTCCCCCCTGCAATCACCATACTGTTGTCCATGTCTATGAGTCCTTCTTCCTTTTTGCTTTATCTCTCCACCCCATAACCTCCCCACCACTAGCTGTCAGCCTGCTCTCTATGAGTCTGTCTCTATTTTGCTTGTTAGTTTAGTTTGTTCAATAGATTCCACATATGAGTGAAATCATATGGTATTTGTCTTTTTCTGACTGGGTTATTTCACTCAGCATAGTGTTCTCTAGGTCCATCTATGCTGTCCTGTCACAAATTGTAAAATTTTCTTCTTTTTTGTGGCTGATTAGTATTCCATTGTGTAAACATCTCATAGTTGTTTTACACACTCATCTACTGATGGGAGCTTGGGCTGCTTCCATATCTTGGTGATTGCAAATAACGTTGCAATGAACATTAGGATGCCTATGTTCTTTCAAATTAGCGTTTTGGGTTTCTTCAGATATATTTCTGCAAGTGGAATTCCTGGGTCAAAAGGCAGTTCCATTTTCAGTTTTCTAAGGAAATTCTGTAATGCTTTCGACAGTGGCTGCACAGTCTGCATTCCCACTAACAGTGCACTGGGGTTCCCTTTTCTCCACAGCCTTACCAGCACTTGTTTTTTGTTGATTTACTGATGATAGCCATTCTGACAGGTATGAAGTGATATCTCATTGTACTTTTAATTTGCATTTCTCTGATGACTAGTGATGTTGAGCATCTTTTCATATGTCTGTTGGCCATCTGTATGTCCTCTTTGGAGAAGTATCTACTCAGGTCTTTTGCCCATTTTTTAATTGGATTGTTTGTTGTTTTGGTGCTGAGTTTTATAAGTTCTTTATACATTTTGTATATTAAATCCTTTTCCTATTCTTTTTGCTATTGTAAATGTTTGAGATCTCTGCATATTCTTATTTATTTATTTTAAATTTAAATTATTTTATTGTGCATTTAGATTTTTCTGTATTTTCTCCCCATCTCTCCTCCTAGCCCCTCCAAACTCACCTCCCTCCCTTGTTTCCACCCTCCCCCTTGGTTTTGTACATGTGTCCTTTATAGTTGGTCCTGAAAACCCATCTCCTCACTGTCCCCTCCCCCCACCCATCTAGCTATTGTTAGATTGTTCTTAATTTCAATGACTCTGGTTATATTTTGTTTGCTTTTCTCTTTTGTTGATTATGTTCCAGGTAAAGGTGAGATCATATGGTATTTGTCCCTTGCTGCCTGGTTTATTTCACTTAGCATAATGCTCTCCAGTTCCATCCATGTGTCGTGAAGGGTAGGAGCTCCTTATTTCTTTCTTTCTGCTGCATAGAATTCTATTGTATAAATGTACCATAGTTTTTTGATCCATTCATTTGCTGATGGGAACTCAGGTTGCTTCCAGAACTTGGATATTGTAAATTGTGCTGCTATGAACATTGTGGTGGATAAATTCTTTTTGATTGGTGTTTCAGGGCTCTTAGGGTATAATCCCAGCAGCGGAATTGCTGGGTCAAAAGGCAGTTTCATTTTTAGTTTTTTGAGGAAATTCCATACTGGAAATACCTCAGAAATGGAAGTTTTCCACAGTGGCTGCACCAGTCTGCATTCCCACTAATGGTGCATTAGGGTTCACTTTTTTCCACATCCTCTCCAACGTTTGTTTGTTGATTTGTTTATGTTGGCCATTCTAACTGGTATGAGATGGTATCTCATTGTGGTTTTAATTTGCATCTCTCTGATGACTAGTGATGCTGGGCATCTTTTCATGTGTCTCTGGGCTATCTGTATGTCCTGTTTGGAGAAGAGTTTGTTCAAGTCTTTTGCCCATTTTTATCTATTTTTATTTTTTAAAAATTATATTTTATTGATTATGCTATTACAGCTGTCCCATTTCTCCCACATCATTCCCCTCCACCCTTCACACTCCCTCCCACCCACATTCCCCCCTTTAGTTCATGTCCACGTTTCATAAGTTCTTTACCTTCTACTTTCCCCACACTATTCTTGCCCTCCCCCTGTCTATTTTCTACCCACTGTCTATGCTACTTATTCTCTGTAGCTTTTCCCTCTCTCTCCCCCTCCCACTCCCCTGTTGCTAACCCTCCATGTGATCTCCATTTCTGTGTTCCTGCTCCTGGTCTAGTTGTTTGCTTAGTTTGCTTTTGTTTTAGGTGTGGTTGTTAATAACTGTGAGTTTGCTGTCTTTTTACTGTCCTATTTTTTGTATTCTTTTTCTCAGATAAGTCCCTTGAACATTTCATGTAATAAGGGCTTGGTGATGAGGAACTCCTTTAACTTGACCTTATCTGAGAAGCACTTTATCTTCCCTTCCATTCTAAATGACAGTTTTGCTGGATAGAGAAATCTTGGATGTAGGTCCTTGCCTTTCATGACTTGGAATACTTCTTTCCAGCCCCTTCTTGCCTGTAAGGTCTCTTTTGAGAAATCAACTGACAGTCTGATGGGAACTCCTTTGTAGGTAACTGTCCCCTTATCTCTTGATGCTTCTAGGATTCTCTCCTTCATTTTAATCTTGGCTAATGTAATTATGATGTGCCTTGGTGTGTCCCTCCTTGGGTCTACCTTCTTTGGGACTCTCTGAGCTTCCTGGACTTCCTGGAAGTCTATTTCCTTTGCCAGATTGGGGAAGTTCTCCTTCATTATTTGTTCAAATAAGTTTTCCACTTGTTGCTCTTCCTCTTCCCCTTCTGGTACCCCTATAATTCAGATGTTAGGACGTTTAAAGATGTCCTGGAGGTTCCTAAGCCTCTCCTCATTTTTTTTTTTTGAATTTTTGTTTCTTCTTTCTTTTCTGTTTGGTTGTTTCTTTCTTCCTTCTGGTCCACTCCATTGATTTGAGTCCCAGTTTTCTTCCCATCACTATTGGTTCCCTGTGCATTTTTCTTCATTTCACTTATTGTAGCCTCCATTTGTTCCTCTAATTTGTGAGCAAAATCAACCAATTCTGTGAGCTTCCTAATCACCAGAGCTTTGAACTGTGTTTCTGATAGGTTGGCTACCAGTGTTATGAGCTCTGCATCTGATAGGTTGACCACCTCCTGGTCATTCAGATGAATTAGCTCCGGGGCCCTGATCTGTTCTCCCTTTTGAGCCATCCTTTTTTTTTTTTTTTTTTTTTTGTCTGGTTGCGGCTGTTATGTAGTGAGGGGCAGAGCCTTAGGCCTTCACCAGGGTGGGGCAGCCCAGTAGCTGGGTTGTGATGCTGGATGTGGGGGTGAGGTCCGAGAGGGAATAATGGTGCTTGCTCCTTGCTGTCTCGTAGATTCCATTCCCTTCAGCCTCTTTCCCCTATCAAATTGGGCCCTTCTGGTACTGATTTTTATGTGGGTGGGCCTGCACATGCTCCAGTACCCTGTGAGTCTCCCCATTGACCTCTCCTGTGAGGCTGGGACTCTCTCTTGGCACCAACTGCTACAAGTATTTTCAATGGGTGTTTTTAGACTTCACTTCCCGGCGCTGGGGCCTGCATCATGCAATCTGTCTTGCTGCCTGTTTTTGCCTGGTTTATCTGTGCATGAATGTGTGTCCACAGTCCGCTGCCTTGTGCGCCTCACCGGGCCTCCCCGCATTTGGCAACGCTGCCACCTGTGCGACTGGAGTGAATGCGTGCCCCAGATCACCACCGGCTTATCCCACTGGGATCCGACTCCGCCAGCTATGGACTCAGCTGGCTGCTGACTCCACCCCTCTTACTGGTCTGGGTGAATCATTGTTGTCCGACTCCCTCATAATTCAATTTTCCCTCTGTCCTTGTTGGGTTTTTTTTTTTTTTTTTTGGTTGTATATTTTTGTTGTCGTTAATCTTGGTTGTGAGAGGAGGCACAGCATGTCCAGCTACGCCTCCATCTTGGCTGGAAGTCCTCTTTTGCCCATTTTTAAATTGGGTTTTTTGTTTTCCTGGAGTGAAATCCAACTCTGTTCTTTTCACAGTTCCAGGTTTTTTTTTTTTTTGTCGTTTTTTGTTTTTTTTTTTTGTCTCATTTGTGGGAATTTAAAAAAAGAAGGAAGGAAGAAGAGATAAAAAGGGAAAGAAAGGTAGAAGGAATAAAACAGGAAATAAGGAAAGAGAGGAAGGGGTTAAAAAAAAGGTAATTAAAAAAATAAAGAATTACTTAGAAGAAAAAAAAAGTCTCCTGCTGCCTTCAAACTGTCCAAGCCAGTTTTGTTGGTCTTCATGGCTGCAGCAGGCTGAGGAGGGATTACTTTCACTTTTCTCTCTTCCTGATGGGCCCTGGGTCAGCCTCCAGCCCAGTTCCCCAGAAGCCTCTGGTCTCACAAGTTTGGTGAGCACTCTCCCCAGGATTTCTGGTGAGCACTTGTGGGCCTTCCAAAGTGCACAGTCTTCCAGGTGCTTCAGGTGAGGGTTGGGGGCCTTCCACAGTGTGCACTCTCCCCGGGGCTGCAGGTGTGCATGCTTTGCTGGGCCTTCTCTCATCCCTAAAGTTCAGGTGCGCACTCTTCCCAGGGCTATCACAATGTGTGCAGGGCCTTCTGAGCATTGTGCAGCTGGGTAGAGAAGAGGCCAGAGTGGCTGCTATAGGAGAATTCCCCAAACAACCACTGAGTGCCTCTTTTTTTCACTTTTTCTTTTTCTAAATTCCTTCTGCTCAAGTCTGCTGCTCCAAACAAGTGCCTGGCCTCTCACACAGCCAAACTCTCCAAACAGACCAGGCACTATCCGGGTCAGGGCCTGTCATGGCCCAATTCTCAACTCTCCCCAGCCAGCATTCACAGACTCTGTGGGGGCTCACAGCTCCTGTGGGTTTGCTGCTTAGTTCTTATTCTCCTCTCTGTGACCTCAAGCAACCAGGTCTCTCCTGGTGCTGCTCAAACCTTGTTTGGCAGGGGAGGGAGCCATTGACCCAGCTCTCTCATGAGGATGCTGTGGCAGACCTGGCAGGCACTGGGCTTTGGGCTACATCCGCCCTGGTGCCTGTACTAGTCCCAGGGACCTTATTGTCCTGAAGCACTCTCCTTACTGTCTGTTTTTTCAATGTCCTCTACAATTTTTGGTCTCCTATCTTCATATATGCTGGGGTTGGCTATTCACTCTGTTCCACAGTAGATCGGTTAGGTGTTTCACCCATGTGCAGGCAAAAGTAGACTCAGCTCCCACCTACTTTGCTGCCATCTTCACCCATTTAAGGTCTTAAATAGTGGATCCTGTCTCCTTTTTGTTTCTAATTCAGAAATGACAGAAAATTTGAGGTAACACTGTAATGTAATGAAGTTTTATACAGTGTTCAGTATTTTTCAATAATGAAATATCAATGGTTGATGTTCCATATAAATAAATGATAAGTTAGTAAATGATTAAGGAAAGCAGAGGTCTAACTTTATATAACCTTGCTGGATCTTAGACAATTAGAATTGTAACAAATTTTTTCAATCCCTTACTTTAAAGTAGACTCATCAAGGAAAAAAGAGAGAGGACCATAATAAAAACAATCAGAAGTGAAAGAGGAGAGATTACAACTGAAAACACAGAAATACAAAGGATTGTAAGAAATTACTACAAACAACTATATGCCAAGAAATTTGAAAGCCTAGGTGAAATGGACAAATTTCTAGAAAAACATAATCTTCCAAAACTCAATGAAGAAGAAACAGAAAGCCTGAACAGAGCAATAACAGCTGATGAAATTGAAGCAGTAATCATAAAACTCCTGACACATAGAAGCCCTAGAACAGATAGTTTCACAGGAGAATTTTAAAAACCATTTAAGGATGAGCTAATCCCTAACCTTCACAGACTATTTCAAAAAATCCAAGAGGATGGAAGACTCCCAAATTCTTTTTATGAAGCCAGCATCATCCTAATCCCAAACTCAGATAAAGACATAAGAAAAAAGAAAACTTCAGACTAATATAGCTGATGAACATAGAAGCTAAAATCTTCAACAAAATATTGGCAAACCGCAACTTGTGATATGTCAAAAATATCTCACACCATGATCAAGAGGGATTCATCCCAGGGATGCAAGGATGGTACAATATTTGCAAATCATTCAATGTAATACATCACATAAACAAAAGGAAGGGCAAAAATCACATGATCATATCAATAGATTTGGAAAAAGCATTTGATAAGGTACAGCACTGATTTATGATAAAAACTTAGCAAAGTAGGAACAGATGGAACATTTTTCTACATAATAAAGGCCATGTATGAGAGATTTAGAGCCAGCATCATACTCAAGGGGCAAAAACTTATAGCTTTCCCACTGATATCAGGAACAATACAAGGATATGTGTTTTCACCACTGCTATTTGACATAGTATTGAAAGTCCTAGCCACAGCAATCAGAAAAGGAAATGCAATAAAAGGCACTGAAATTGGAAAGAAAGAAGAAAAACTGTCATTGTTTGCAGATGTCATGACAGTGTATATGTAAAATCCTATAGACTCCACCAAAAAACTACTCGGCCTAATAAGTGAATTTGACAACACAACAGTGTAAAAGTCAATATTCAGAAATCAAAGGCATTTTTGTACACCAACAATAAAATATCAGAGACAGAAATCAGGAAAAAAATCCCATTCAATATAGCAAAAAGAAAAATAAAATACCTAGGACTAAACCAAACCAAATGGGTAAAAGACTTGTACTAAAAAATCTATACAACACCGAAGAAAAAAATTAAAGAAGACACAAATCAATGGGAGCAAATACTGTGTTCACAGATTGGAAGAATTTACATAATAAAAATATCCATATTACCCAAAGCAATTTATAGATTCAATGAAATCCCTATTAAAATACCAATGACATATATCACAGGTACAGATAAAATATTTCAAAAATTTATATGGAACAATAAAAGATCCTGAATAGCTGCAGCAATTTTGAGAAAGAACAAAATAGGAACATTCATAATACCTGATATCAAACTATATTTTAATGCTACTGCACTCAAAACAGTCTAGTACTAGCATAAGAAGAGACACATAGATCAATGGAAGAGAGTGAATAGCCCAGAAATAAACCCATGTCTCTATGGTTAATTAATTTTCAACACAGTGGCAAGAAGCGTATAATAATGTAAAAACAACCTCTTTAGCAAGTGATGTTGGGAGATCTGAACAGCTACATGCAAAAAAATGAAACTCGATCACCAACTTACACAATACACAAAAATAAGCTCAGGATGGATAAAAGACTTAAATATAAGTTGTGACACCATAAAAGTGCTAGAAGAGATCATAGGTGGGGAAATCTCAGATATTCCACACAGCAATAGTTTAACTGCTATGTCTCCTCGGGCAAGAAACATAAAGGAAAGAATAAACAAATGGGAGGGACTTCATTGAAATAAACAGTTTCTGCATGGCTAAAGAAAACATCAGCAAAATGAAAAGGGAAACAACCATATTAGAAACTATATTTGGAAAGTGTATTTGGAAACAATACCTCTGAAAACAGTTTGATCTCCAAAATATAAAAGGAACTCACAGGACTCCATACCAGGAAGACAAATAATCCTATTAAAAATGGGCAGAGGATCTTAACAGACACTTCATGGAGAACATACAGAGGGTTGGTCCAGAGACATATGAAAGGATGCTTAGCATCTGTAGCCATTAGAGAGGTGTAAATTAATACCACAATGGAATTCCACTCCAGCTGGTCAAAATAGCCATAATTAAAAGATCTACAGACAGTAAGTGCTGGCAAGGTTGTGGAGAAAAGGGTACCCTAGTACTTTTTTGGTGGGAATGCAGACTGGTGCAGCCACTATGGCAAACAATATGGAAGTTCCTCAAAACACTAAAAATGGAACTGCCTTTTGACTTTGAAATTCCACTGCTTGGAATATATCCTAAGAATCCTGAAACATCAATTCAAAAGAACCTATGCACCCTAATTGTTCATGGCAGCACAATTTACAATAGTCCAGTGCTGGAAGTAACCAAAATGCCCATCAGTAAATGAATGGATTAAAAAACTGTGGTACATTTACACAATAGAATACTATGCAGCAGAAAGGAAGAAGGGGTTCCACCCTTTTGCAAGAGCATGGGTGGAATTGGAAATCACTACCCTGAGTAAAAGAAGCCAGACAGTAAGGGAAAGATACCATATAATCTCACCAATAAGTGGAACCTAGTCAATAAAACAAAGAAGCAAGCAAAATATAACTAGAGAAATTAAAATAAAAAACACAATGACAGTAAGCAGAGGGGTGGGTGGAGGGGAAAATGCATGAAAGAAGGGAAAGGATCATCAGGGAACATGAATAAAGGACCCACGTACAAAGCCAATGGGCATTAGGATTGAGGGTGGGGGGTGGAGGTGAGTGGGAAGGGAAGAAGTCATGGTGGGAAAATAGAGACTACTCTATTTGAACAACAATAAAAACCAGAGAATGTATATAATACATAAATAGTTA
Organism: Anoura caudifer; assembly: GCA_004027475.1. NCBI lineage: Eukaryota > Metazoa > Chordata > Mammalia > Chiroptera > Phyllostomidae > Anoura > Anoura caudifer. The sequence continues at coordinate 74,554 of PVKU01007031.1, read as the reverse complement.
AATAAGAATAATATAGCTAAATAATACCTGGAAATGTTTTACTGTGAGAAAACTACACTATTCATAATATTGAATGGGTTCAGAAGAATAGATTTTCTCATAAATTTTGTATCTGTCAACTGATTTTATAAGAATATCTTCCATCCTTTTATGAGAATCTTTCCTTTTTGTCCACTGATTTTATGAAAATCCTTCCTTTTATGAGAATTTTATCCTTCACTAATATTTAATTGATAGAAAATTTATGATAATCCTTTGCCTACCTATTAGAACAATTATATTTTGTAAGATTTGTTTATAAAGTGTCAATATAAAAGTGAGTTGTATTTTTCTACTCATTAAAAAAAGCAGACTTCTGGCCAACATGGAGGCATATGTAAATATGGTCTATTTCCTCACACAACCAAAAGAAAGACAAGAACAAGTTTAAAAACAAAAAGCTAAGCAGAACTATAAGAAAATCAAACTGAATGGAAATCCAACAACTAAGAAGGTAAAGAAGAAACATCCATCCAGACCGGTAGGAAGGGCAGAGACTGGAAGTTGGGGTGGAGAGGATGCAAGGCTAGGTAGCAGACTGGGTGGGTGTTGCAGCAGCTGAAAACTGGGTGGTCCCATATTCACTTGCAGATAATACAGGAGGAACAACTGGGGAGTGAGACAGACCATGCAACCCAGGGTTCCAGCACAGAAAACTAAAGCCTCAAAATCTCTGGCTGTACAAACCTGTGGGGGTTGCAGCAGTGGGAGCAACTCCCAGGCTCACAGGAGAGTTTGTTGGAGAGACCCATAGGGTTCTATAACACTAAAAAACTCACACATCCAGGAATCAGCACCAGAAGGGTCCCATGTTCTTTGGGTAGCAGGAGAAGTGACTGAAAGTGTGGTGAAGGCTGAGCAAGCAGCATTGTTCCCTCTCTGACCCCTACCCCAGATACAAAGCCACAATGCAGCAATGTGGGTTGTCCTGACTTGGAGAATGCTTTAGACTCTGTCCCTTACAATGTAACAGGTATGCCAACACAAAGAAATACAGTCCAAACAAAAGAGCAGATCAAAATTTCAGAAAAAGAAATAGCCAACGAGGAGACAGACAACCTATCAAATGAGTTCCAAACACTGGTAATAAGGGTGTTCACAGGAGTGATTGAGTACAGACATAAAATAGAAGTATAAGTGAAGGCTATGCAAAGAGAAATAAACAAAATACACAGGGAAGGAACAGTGAAGGGAAGGAATATGGGACTGATAACAGCAATTTGGAATGGAAGGAAGAAATAAACATTCAACCAGAGGAGAATGAATAAATGAGAATTCAAAACAATGAGGAGAGGCTTAGAAACCTCTGGAACAACTTAAAATATTCCAACATCCAAATTGTGCAAGTGCCAGAAGGAGAAGAGGAACAGCAAGAAATTTAAAACTTATTTGAAAAAAAAAATGGAGTATTTCCCCAATCTGGCAAAGGAAATAGACTTTGAGGAAGTCCAGGAAGCTCAGAGAGTCCCAAAGAAGTAGGACCCAAAGAGGAACACACCAAGGCACATCATAATCACATTAGCCAAGATTAAAGAGGAGAGAATCTTAAAAGCAGCAACAGAAAAGGAGACAGTTATCTACACAGGAGTGCCCATAAGACTCTCAGCTGATTTCTCAAAAGAGACCTTACAGATAAGAAGGGGCTAGAAAGAAGTACTCCAAGCCATGAAAGGCAAAGACCTACATCCAAGATTACTCTATCCAGCAAAGCTATGGTTTAGAATGGAAGGGCAGATAAAGTGCTTCCCAGATAAGGTCAAGTTAAAGGAGTTCATCATCACCAAGCCCTTATTATATGAAATGTTAAAGGGATTTATCTAAGAAATAGAAGATCAAAACTATAAACAGTGAAATAACAACCAGTTCACAACTATGAATGACTGAACCTAAAACACAAAAGCAAACTAAGCAAACCACTAGAACAGGAGCAGAATCACAGAAATGGAGATCACATGGAAGGTTATCAGCAGGGAGCAGGAGATGAGAGAATGGGAGAAAAGGTACAGGGAATAAGAAGCATAATTGATAGGCAAAAAAATCAACAGGGGGAGGTTAAGAATAGCATAGGAAATGGAGAAACCAAAGAACTTACATGTATGACCCGTGGACACGAACTAAGGATAGGGAATGCTGGTTTGAGGGGGTTGCAATGCGGAGGGGGAGAAATGGGATAAAAAATAAGATAATTGTAATAGCATAGTTAATAAAATGTACTTTAAAAATGGAGAAATAAAGTTTTAAAGGTATACTTTGCAAAAGCATGAAATTCAGTTTTTAAAAGTAAATTTAATAAGTTTATTTCATGAAGTTTAATTTAATAGAGTGTTAATGCCATGTCCAAGGCTTAAATTTTAATTATTTTAAAGATATTAGTGATTCCTAAATTATTCTATAGATTCAGTAGACTATCAGTCTAAATCCCAGCAGAGTTTCCCTTATTTATTTTCTGGAACATAACAAGAATCTTCAGAAGTTGATGGAATCCTGCAGAAGGACCCTGAAATAGCCATGACAAATTTTGAAAAAAAAAAAAAAAAAGTGAAAGTCTTCTACTACCAAACACAAAGACTTAATATGAACCACTTAAGATTGTGTGAATTTAAAAAAAAATCTTTTAAATGCAAAGCTCTTTATTCCTTTGGCAGTATTTAATTTCAGAAGTCCATTGTAATGAAATGAAGTTTCTTTTCTTTTGCCTTTTTTTTTGGCTGAGTTCATTAAGCAATTATATTTAACACTGCATCTCACTGATGATTAATTTAATTATAAAAGAAGGATAAACTTTTATGTATTTTTATTTTTTTAGATTTTAATTGTTGTTCTTGTACAGTTTTCTGTCTTTTACTCCCATCCCAGCCCACTGCCCCAGCCCTTCCCACCTCCCTCCCATATCCACCCCCCTAGTTTTTGTCCATGTGTCTTTTATATTTGTTGCTCTAAACCCTTCCCCTTTTCCCCTGAAATTCCCTCCCCTCCCCCCTCTGGTGACTGTCAGCTGTTCTCAATTTCAGTGTCTTTGGTTATATTATGCTTGTTTGTTTGTTCTGTTGATTAGGTTCCTGTTAAAGGTGAGATGATACGGTATTTGTCTTTCACTGCCTAGCTTATTTCTCTTAGCATAATACTCTCCAGATCCATTCATGCTGTGGTGAAAGGCAGGAGCTCCTTCTTTCTTTCTGCTTCATAGAATACCATTGTGTAAATGTACAATAGTTTCTTGGTCCATTCATTTACTGATGGGCACCTAGGTTGCTACAAACACTTGGTTATTGTAAATTGTGCTGCTATGAACATTGGGGTGCACAGGTTCTTTTGGATTGGTGTTTCAGGGTTCTTAGGACATAATCCTAGCAGTGGGATTGCTGGGTCAAAAGGTAGATCCATTTTTAGTTTTCTTAGAAAATTCCATACTGCTTTCCATAGGGGTTGTACCAGTCTGCAATCCCATCAACAGTGCACTAGGGTCCCCTTTTCTCCATAACCTCTCCAACACTTGTTGTTCGTTGCTTTGTTTATGATGGCCATTCTGACTGGTGTGAAGTGGTATCTCACTGTGGTTTTAATTTGCATCTCTCTGATGGCTAGCGATATTGAGCATCTTTTCATGTGTCTCTGGATCCTCTGGATGTCCTCCTTGGAGAAGTGTCTTTTCAAGTCCTTTGCCCATTTTTTAATTGGGTTGCTTGTCTTCTTAGAGTGGAGTCATCTACGTTCCTTCCATATTTTGGAGATTAAACCCTTTTCTGAGATAAGATTGGCAAATATGTTTTCCCATACAGTTGGTTCTCTTTTTATTTTAATACTGCTTTCTTTAGCCATGCAGAAGCTTTTTATTTTGATGAGATCCCATTTGTTTATTCTTTCTTTTATGTCCCTTGCTCTAGGGGACATATCAATGAAGATATTGCTACATGGAATATCTGAGATTTTCCAGCCTATGTTCTCTTCTAAAACTTTAATAGTGTCATGACTTTTATTTAAATCTTTTATCCACTTTGAATTTATTTTTGTGTATGGTGAAAGTTGGTGCTCAAGTTTCATTTTTTTTGCATGTAGCTGTCCAGTTCTCCCAACAATACTTGTTGAAGAAGCTATTTTTACTCCATTTTATGTTGCTGCCCTCTTTGTTGAATATTAATTGACCCTAGACACTCGGGTTTATTTCTGGGCTCTCTGTTTTATTTCACTGGTCCATGTGCCTGTTGTTATGCCACTACCAAGATGTTTTGATTACAGTGGCCTTGTAAGAAAGTTTGGCGACAGGTATTGTGATCCCTACTATTTTGCTCTTCTTTCTCAAAATTGCTCAGCTCTTCAAGGTTGTTTATGGTTCCATATAAATTTTTGAAACATTTGTTCTATGTCTGTGAAATATGCCATTGGTACATTAATAGGTATTGCATTGAATCTGTAAATTTCTTTGGGTACTATGGACAATTTGATGATGTTAATTCTTTTGATCCATGAGCATGGTATATGTTTCCATTTGTTTGTTTGTGTCTTCCTTGATTTCTTTCTTCAGTGTTGTGTAGTTTTCTGCATACAGGTCTTTTACCTCCTTGGTTAGGTTTATTCCTAGGTATTTTATTTTTCTTTTTGCTATATTGAAGGGGATTTTTTTCTTGATGTCTGCTTCTGCTGTTTCATTGTTGGTATACAAAAATGCCTTTGATTTCTGGACATTGACTTTGTATCCAGCTGTTTGGCCAAATTAATTTTTTAGGTCGAGCAGGTTTTTGGCTGAGTTTATAGGATTTTCTATGTACACTATCATGTCATCTGCAAACAATGATAATTTTGTTTCCTTCTTTCCAATTTGGATGCCTGTTATTTCCTTTTCTTGTCTAATCGCTGTGGCTAAGACTTCCAATACTATATTGAATAGAAGTGGTGAAAGTGGACACCCTTGTCTTGTTCCTGATCTTAGTGGAAAAGATTTTAGTTTTTGCCCATTGAGTGTGATGATGGCTGTAGATCTGTCATTTATGGCCTTTATTATGTTGAGTAATGCTCCCTCTATTCCTACTTTGCTGAGTGTTTTTTTTTTATCATAAATGGGTGCTGTACCTTATCAAATGTTTTTTCTGCATTTATTGATATGATCATGTGATTTTTGTCTTTGCTTTTATTTATGTGATGTATTACATTTACTGATTTGCGAATGTTGAACCATCCTTGCATCCCTGGGATGAATCGCACTTGTTCATGGTGTATGATCTTTTCAATGTATTATTTGATGTGGTTTGCCAATATTTTGTGAGGATTTTAGCACCTATATTCATCAGTAATATTGCCCTGAAATTTTCTTTTGTTGTGTCTTTATGTGGTTTTGGGATTAGGATGATGCTGGCTTCATAAAAAAGAGTTTGGGAGTCTTCCAACATTTTGGATTTTTTGGAATAGTCTGTGAAGGATAGGGGTTGGTTCTTCCTCAAATGCTTTGTAAAATTTTCCTGTGAAACCATCCTGTCCAGGGCTTTTGTGTGTTGGGAGCTTCTTGATTACTGCTTCAATTTCATCTGCTGTTATTGGTCTGTTTAGGCTTTCTGCTTCTTCTTCATTGAGTTTTGGAAAACTATATTTTTTGTAGAAACTTGTCCATTTCACCTACATTTTCAAATTTCCTGGCATACAGTTCTTCATAGTAATTTCTTACAATCCTTTGTATTTCTGTGTTTTCAGTTGTAATCTCTCCTCTTTCATTTCTGATTGTTTTTATTTAGGTCCTCTCTCTCTTTTTCTTAATGAGCCTGCTTGAAGGCTTCTGGATTTTGTTTATCTTTTCAAAGAACCAGCTCCTGGATTTATTGATCCTTAGAATTGTGCTTTTAGTCTGTATGTCATTTAATTCTGCTCTGATCTTGATTATTTCCTTCCTACTACTTGCCCTGGGCTGTCTTTGTTGTTGTTCCTCGAGTTCTTGTAGGTGTAGAGTTAAGTTGTTTGTTTGAAATGTTTCTATCTTTTTAAGGTAGGCCTGTATTTCTATGAACTTCCCTCTGAGGACTGCCATTGCTGTGTCCCATATGTTTTGGGTCATTGTGAGTTCATTTTTGTTTGTTTCCAGAAACTTTTTCATTTCTTCCCTAATTTCATTCTTGATGCATTCATTGTTTAATAACATGCTATTCAATCTTCATGATTTTGAGGGTTTTGGATTTTTCTCCTTGGGGTTGATTTCTAGTTTCAGTCCCTTGTGGTTGGAGAAAATACTTGGTATGATTTCTATTTTCTTGAATTTGTTGAGGCTTGTTCTGTGTCCTATCATGTGATCTATCTTTCAAAATGTTCCATGTGCATTTGAAAAAAATGTGTACTTAGTTTCTTTGGGATGCAGGTTTCTATATATATCAGTTAAATTCATTTCATCTAGAGTGTTGTTCAATACCACAATATCTTTATTGATATTTTTTGGGAGATCTGTTCATGTTTGACCTTTTGGGTGTTAAAATCCCCTAGTATAATCCTGTTGCTCTCAATATCTTTCTTGAAGTCCTCTAAGATTTTATTTATGTATTTAGTTGCTCCTATGTTGGGTGCACATGTATTTACAATGTTTATGTGTTCTTGGTGGATTCTTTCCTTAAGTATTATGAAGTGACCTTCTGGGTGTTTCTTTTTGGCTCTTCTTTTGAAGTCTATTTTGTCTGTTATGAGTATTGCTACCCCAGCTTTTTTTTTCTGTCTATTTGCTTGGAAAAAATTTTTTCCAGCCCTTCACTTTGAGTCTGTGTGGGTCTTTTGTCCTGAAGTGGGTCTCTTGTAGGCAGCATATGTATGGGTCATGTTTTCTTATTCATTCAGCTATTCTATCTCTTTTTAATTGGAGCATTTAATCCACTTATGTTTAAGATTATTATTGATAGGTCCTTATTCATTGCCATTTTTGTACCTGTGTTCCTTTCTCTCTTTGTCTTTTCCTTCCTTTCCTTAAAACAGTCCCTTTAGCATCTCTTGCAGAGCTCTCTTGGTGGATGTGTATTCTTTTAGACTTCTTTCATCTGGGAAACTCCTTGTTTGGCCTTCTATGTTGATTGAAAACCTTGGTGGGTACAGTAGTCTTGGTTGCCATCCTTTGGTTCTGATTACTTGGAATATTTCTTGCCATTCTCTTCTGGTTTGGAGCATTTCTATTGAGAAGTCAGCTGCTAATCTTATTGGGGCTCTCTTGTATGTTACTTCCTGTTTCTCCCTTGCTGCCTTTAAGATTCTCTCTTTCTTGGAATTTTGCCATTTTAGTTATGATATGTCTTGAAGTGGGCCTCTTTGGGTTCCTCTTGATTGGGAGTGTCTGTGTTTCCTAGATTTGTGTGTCTTTTTCTCTCATCAAATTAGGGAAGTTTTCCATCATTATTTTTTCAAGTAGGTCTTCTATCCCTTGCTCTTCTTCTCCTTCTGGTATCCTTATTATATGCATATTATTACATGTCATATTGTCTTGCATTCCTCTTAATCCCTCTTCTTTCTTCTGAGTCTCTTTTTTTTTCTTGCTGTTTCTGGGTGTTTTTTCTACTTTGTCCTCCAACTCGCTGATCCGATCTTTTGCTTCATTGATCCTGCTTTTGATTCCTTCTATTGTTTTCTTCAGTTCAGAACGTGTATTCTTCATTTCCTCTTGGCCCTTGTTCATATTTTCTGTTTCCTCTTTTTTGTTTATGTAGTTTGCAGTGAGTTCATTGTAGCTTCCCTGTTGTTTCTGGTAATTCATTGTGAGCTCATTGAGCTTCCTGATAACCATTGCTTTGAATTCGATATCTGATAGTTGAGTTGCCTCTATTTCATTTAGCATTCTTTCTGAGGCTTCCTCCTTTCCTTTCATTTGAGGATTGTTTCTTTGTCTTCCTATTGTGTGTGAGACTCTTCTTGTTAGCCTCAGCTTCTTAAATTCATCTGTTCTGACTCCCTGGGTTTATAATGTGAACTTCTATGATAGAAGACTTGTGAGATTCAGTAGTTCTGTCTCCTTGGTCTCTTGAGCTCACTGGTCTTGCAGCTGTCATTTATATTGGCTCTTTTTTTGTGTTTGGGTTTTGATTTTTGTTGCGTCTTTCTTTGGTGGCTCCTTCCTACCAACTGGTTAACTGAGGGTCACTCTGTCCAACCATGTCTTGCATTTTGTTGTGGTGGTGAGGGCAGGTTGTGTTGAAGATGGTTCTCCTGTGTGTACAGGGCATTGAGGATTCTCTCTTACTCTTGTTCAGTTGTTTGTACTGGATAGTTTCTCCAGTATTTAGTTGTGTTTCCAGATAGATCCTGGTTTGATGTTAGTGTGGCTTCCACTTTCTCCTTCACCTTCTTCTGTTGTTATCTATTGGTGTTTCCTTTGTTGTTGGGTTGCCTCTTCCAGTGGGTATCCTGGTGTTAACTGCTTTCACCTACTCTTTATTGTGATCAGTTGGAGGGGGTAGGCAAAATGGTTTAAGACAACAAGAGAGTATTGTATGATACTTACAGTAGCAGCTGGTATAGTAGATAGGAGATCCTTTGGCTATGTATAGTCTTAACCATGATCTTCCACCCAACTATCTGCTTTTTAGAAAGGATGGAAAGAAGATAAGACTCTTGTTGGGGTGGGAAGGATTATGAGTTGGATCTAGAAAGCAGTGAGGTTTTGGGAGGTCAGAATCTGAGGTAAAGTGAGAATAAAGGATTGTAAATAGGTATAGAGTGTGAGAGAATAGAGTTAACCACTACCGTAATAGAGTTCATGAAACTGAATTGGTCTAAGATCTGGGATTGATGTTGTGAAGTATTTACAATTGAATGGAACAGCTATTATTTATAATAATATTAAAACAACAATCATATGACAGAAACTTTTTGATCTGGATAACAAGAATAGGGAGTATAGGACCTTGAGTGGTGTGCTAATGGAACTCAAGTGAAGTGAAGGACAGTTAATTAGCAATACACTATGAAAGAAAGAACAGGGGAAACCTGTTGTTAAATGATGCAATATAACCTGCAAGAAAAGAAGACTATAGAGAAAGATGAGGAATGCAAAAATACTATTAAAATAAAAGATGTAAGCATAGTGGGAAAAAATAATACAAATATGCACTAAGTTTCAGGTTCTCCATAATAGCAAAGTGAAATTTCTCTCATTGTCTCAGTTGTTGGGATGCCCCCTTTTTTTGTTCTGATTCTGGCCTTTTCTCACAGAGTTCCAGGCTTTTTGTCTTACTTGTGGGTATTTTAAAAATAAGACTGGGATGGGAGTAAAAGTCAGAAAACTGTAGAAGAACAACAATTAAAATTAAAAAATAAAATAAAATAAAATAAAATAAAATAAATAAGAAAAAGCAGAAGAAGGAATGAAGAAGAGATAAAATTGGAAAGCAAGGAAGAAGGAATAAAACAAGAAGGAAGGAAAGAGAGGGAAAAGGAACTGAAAGATAAAAAATAATAAAAATTAAACAAATAAAAAATTACTTTAAAAAATGGGGCCTCTTGTTGGTTTCCAACTGGCCAAACAGGTTTTTCTAGTCTTGCTGGCTGCAGCAGGGTAAGGGGCATTTGATATGGCTTTTCTCCCTTCTGGATCTCCACTCAGTCAGCTTCAGGCACTCTCCCCAGAGCTAGCCTGGGGCCTCTCCCAGGTGCCTTGGGTGTGGGATCCAGGTCTTCCTCAGAGTGCTCTTTCCCCAGGGTTACCCCTGTGGGCTTTGGTGCAGGTGAGTGTGCCTCAGCCAGGCTGCCTTGGTCCCAGGGGTTTGGGCACACACCCTTCCCAGTGCTATGGGGATGTGCAAGGCCTTCTGCACAACCTCAGGATTGCTGCCCGGCTGTGTGGGGAGGCAGCTGGAGGGGCTGCTGCAGAAGAATTCCACAGTGTCTCTCTTTTCACTTTTCCTTTTTGAGAAATTCCTCCTACTCAACCCTGCTGCTCTGTACAGTGGCCTGGCCTCTGGCACAACCCAGTTCTCCAGCCAGACCCGTGACTGTCAGGGTCAGGGCTTGTCACTGCGTGACTCTCAGCTCTCCCTGACCAGCGTCCACAGACTCTGTGGGTGCTCACAGCCCCTGTGTGTTTGCCACTTAGTCCTTATTCCTCTTTCTGAGACTTCGAGCAGCCAGTTCTCTCCCAGTGCTGCTCAAATCTTGTTTGGCTGGGGAGGGAGCAGTTGACCTGGCTCTCTCTCAAGGACACTGTGGCAGACCTGGTGGTGGATGCCAGGCCTGGGGCTGCAGCCACTCTGGTCCCAGCGCTGGTCCCTGGGACCTTATTGTCCTGAAGAATTCTCCTTACTGTCTGGTGTTTCAGTGTCTGCTACAATGTTTAGTCTCTTATTTTCATACATGTTGGGGTACTGTTGGCTGTTTGCTCTGTTCCTCATAGATCGGCTAGGTTTTTCCTCCCATGTGTAGGGGGAAGTGGAATCTGCTGTCTCCTACCTTGCTGCCATCTTCTGGTTTTATTTATTATTTTCCATTACTTTTTCAAATTTCCCAACACATTTTTTTAGATGTTATTTATTTATTTAAAGAGATGGAGGGAGGGAGAAAGAGAAGGAGAGAAACATCAACGTGTGGTTGCCTCTCACATAGATCCCATTGGGGACCTGGCCTGCAACCCAGGCATGTGCCCTGACTGGGTATTGAACCTGTGGCCCTTTGGTTCACAGCCGGTGCTCAATCCACTGAGCTACACCAGCCAGGTCCCAACATAATTTATTGAAGAGACTGTTCTTATCCCATTTTATATTCTTGCCTCCTTTGTCAAATATTAATTAACTATAAAGGTGTGGGTTTATTTCTGGGTTCTCTCTTCTGATCCTGTCATACCTGTACCTATGCCAGGAACAGGCTGATTTGATTACAGTGGCCTTGTACTATATTTTGATATCAGGTAGTATAATACTTCCACATTTGTTTTTCTTAAGATTGCTAAAGCTGTTCAGTCTTTTTTTGGTTTCCCATAAATTTTTGAAATATTTCTAGATCCATGATAATAGAAATCATGTTGAGTCTATAGATTGCTTTGGGTACTATGGTTGTTTTAATGATGTTAATTTTTCCTATCCATGAACACAGTATGTGTTTCACTTATTCGTGTCTTCCTCAGTTTTTTTTTGTTGTTGTTGTTGTTTCCTATAATTTTCTGTGTAGAAGTCTTTTACCTCCCTAGTTAAATTTACTCCTAGGTACCTTAATTTTTGCTGCAATAGTGCATGGGGTTGTTTTATTAAGTTCCTTTTCTGACAGTTCACTATTAGTATATAAAATGTCACTGTTTTCTAAATATTTATTTTGGATTCTGTTACTTTACCAAATTTATTAGTTCTAGTAGTTTTTTTTGGTGTAAATCCATTCTATCTACAGTATCTTGTCATTTGTAAATAATGCCAGTTTTACTTCCTTTTTTCTAATTAGGATACCTTTTATTTCTCCTTCTTATCTAATTGTTGTGTCTAGAACTTACAGAATTATGTTAATAAGAGTGGTGAAAGCAGACATTTCTATCTTATTCCCAATCTTGGGGGAAATGCTTTTAAGTTTTTTGCCCATTGAGTATGATTTTGTCTGTGGTTTTGTCATATGTGGACCTTGTTATGTTGAGGTATGATCCCTTTATTTTCACTTTGTTGAGAATTTGTATCATCAATGAGTTCTAGATTTTTAACAATTGCTTTTGCTGCATCTGTTGATATGGTCATGTGATTTTTTTATCTCTCATTTTGTTTATATGGTGTATCACATTTATTGATTTTCATATATTGTACCACCCTTGCATCCTCAGAATAAATCCCACTTGAACATGGTATATAATCTTTTCAATGTATTGCTGTATCCAGTTTGCTAATATTTTGTTTAAAGTTTTAGTATCTATATTCACCAGAAATATTGGCATATAATTTTTTTCTTTGTGGTGTATTTATCTTTTTTTAGAATGTGAATAACACTGGTTTCATAAAATGAGCTTAGGAGTGTTTCCTCCTCTTGGATTCTTTGGAAAAGTTTGAGAAAGATGTTAGTTCTTCTTTGAATGTTTGTTAAAATTTGTCTGTGAAGCCATCTCTGATCATGGACTTTTTTTTGTTGGGAGGCTCTTGATCAATGCTTTGATTTCATTAGTTGTAATTGGTTTATTCAGATTTTCTGATTCATCTTGATTCAGTTTTGGAAGATTTTATGTTTCTATGAATTCATTTATTTGCCCAGGTTTTCCAATTTGTTGGCCCAAGTTGTTTGTAGTATTTCTTACAATTTTTTTGTGTTTTTGTGGTTCAGTTTTTACTTCTCCTCTTTCATTTCTGATTTTATTTATTTATGTCCTTTCTCTTTTATTCTTAATGTGTCCAGATGATGCAGACTCTGTCCTGTGGAGTCCATATGTTGTGGATGCAACGAACAAATTCACACAGGCTACAGAAGTCCTGTGGAGAAAAAGGGACAGCATGGCCAGTCTCTGAGAGAGAGAGAGAGAGAGTACCTTGACCCTTGCTTTGACAGGCTTTTATCGGCTTTCTAATAGCATACATCAAAGAAGGTTCTCATTCATTATGCTCAGGTTTGCTTTAGGTGATTACTTTTTACAGTTAACAAAGGAAAGGATGTTACTGATTATTTCTTACAGATTAGCAAGGAAAAAATGCTGCAAATGCAAGGGAATGATAAGAGTGATTGGTCTGGTTACACTCTGTCCTTGGGAGAATTAGTACCAACTTTAGGAAGTTACTTTAAAGATGTACAGTAAGCATTTGCTGCTTCAACTCAGGGTGAGGGAGTTTTAGCAAAAGCAAGCCTCAAAGCAGCCTAAGTATAATGTATAATGCAGGCCTGTTTTCTACTGGAAAGCTGATCCATGGGTTTTGCTCCTGTGCACAGACTCACACCTATGGGTTTTCTGATAGTGCTGGGCTACATTTGCCATTCCATGTGGATAGGTTCCCTATATCCAGATAAATATTTTTTAATCTTTTTTATTTTTTGAAAGAACCAGTGCCTAATTTTATTGATCTTTTGTAATTTTTAAGTCTTTGTGACCTTTTTTTCACTCTGACCTTTTTTATTCCTTTCCTTCTATTTACTCTGGGCTTTGTTTGTTGTTCTTTTTCTGGTTCCTTGGGTGTAGTGTTACACTGTTGTTTTGTATGGTTTTTTTTTTTTTTATATATTTCTCTTTCTTGAGGTAGACCTGTAATGCTATGAATTTCCCTCTCATGACTACTTTTGCTATATCCCATGCATTTGGGGTATATCTTCATTTTCATTCATCTTTAGGTATTTTTTATTTCTTTCTTGATCTTCTTGTTAATCCATTAATTGCTTAATAACATGCTATTTAGGCTCCATGTATTTGAGTGTTTTTCAGGTTTTTTTTTTTTTAAATTTCATTACATTATGGTAAGAGAATATGCTTGATATGATTCCAATCTTCTTAAATTTATTGAGACTTTTTTTGTGCCCTAACATGTGATCTACCCTAGAAAATGTTTTATGTGCACTTGAAAAGAATGCATATTCTATTAGTTTGAGGCAAAATACTCTAAAGATAGCAGTTAAAACTATCTGATCTTGTGGGTCATTTATGGCTGTTGTTTCTTTGTTAATTTTCTATCTGGATGATCTATCCATTGATGTCAGTGAGGTATTAAAATACCCTACTATGACTATATTATTGTCAATCTCTCCCTTTATGTCCATCAAGAGTTGTTTTACAATTTTAGGTGCTCCTATGTTAGGTACATAAATGCTAACATGGGTTATATCCTCTTGTTGGCTTGCTCCCTGTTTCATTACATAGTGTCCTTCTTTGCTTCTGCTTTAGCCTTTTCTTTTTGAAGCCTACATTACCTCATATAAAAATATTGCTACCCAAGCTTATTTTTTGTTACCATTTGCATAGAATTTTTTCTATCTCTTCATTTTCAGTGTGCATACATCTTTTTCATGGTTATGTTTTATTAATTTTTAAAGAGAGAGGAAGGGGGAAGAGAGAGAGAAAGAAACATTGATGTGAGAGAGAAACATAAATCAGTCCCCTCTTGTGCACACCCTGGTCAGGATTGAACCTGCAACTTACACATGTGCCCTGTTTTGGGTTCAAATTCTCAAACTTTGGTGCATGTGATGATGCTCCAACCAACTTAGCCACCCAGCCAGGGCAGTCTGAGTACATTTTTTGTTCTGAAGTGGTTCTTTTTAGATAATGTATATGTAGGTCATATTTTCTTATCCATTCAGCTACCCTATATTTTTGACTGGAGAATTTAACCCTTTTACAATTAAAGTTATTATTGATAGGTACGTATTTATTGCCATTTCATTCTTTATATGTATGTTCCTCTCTCTATTTCATTTTTTCCTTCTTCTTAAAGCAGGCTCTTTAACATTCTTGCAATACTAATTTAGTGGCAATAAACTCCTTTAGTTTTGTTTGTTGTTTTGTTTTATTTTTTTTGAGAGCTCTTTATTTAACCTTTAATTTTAAACAGAGTAATCTTGGTTGTAGGTTTTTGCTTTTCATTATTTTGAATGTTTCATGCCAATCCCTTCTGGCCTGAAATATTTCTGTTGGGAAATCAGCTAATAGCCTTATAAGGAGCTGCCTTTTAGGTAACTGTCTCTCACTTGCTGCTTTTAAGTTTCTCTCTTTGTCTTTAACCTCTGCCAGGTTAATAATGATATGTCTTGTTGCAGGCTTCTTGGGTTCATCTTGATTGGGGAGTTTTTGTGCTTCCTGAACTTGTGTGACTTTTTCCTTCATCAGGTTAAGGAGGTTTTCATCCATTATTTCCTCAAACAAATTCTCAATCCCTTGCTCACTTTTTTCTTTTTTTCCTGGTATCTCTGAAATGTGGATATAGTTATGCTTTATGTTGTCCAGAGTTCCCTTAGACTTTCCTCACTTTTTGAATCTCTTCTTTTTGTTGCTGTGCTTGGGTGCTTACTGTTGTCTTGTTCTCTAAATCATTTGCTCCTTGGCTTCATCTAATATGCTGTGTATTCCTTCTGGACTCCAGGCTATTATTTATTTCAGATAGTATGTTCTTCATTTCTGACTGTTTTTCTATGATTCATATGTCCTTTTAACTTTTACTATCTCTTTGTATAAGTTCTCACAGAGATCATCATTCTTCTTTTAAGGTCATTTTGCAAACTTTTAACCATTGTTTGGAGCCACATCTGGTATCTTGGTTGCTTCCATTTCATTTAATTCTTTTCCTGGAGACTTCTGTTCTTTCATATGGGGCATATTTCTTTGTTCCTCTATTTTTTCTGCCTTTTTGTGTTTGTTTCACTGTGTATCTTCTATGACTCTCAAGCTTATTTTGAGGGTTTCCTGATGCAGATACTTTGCAGAGCTCTGTGGCACAGTCTTACAGATTACCTGAGCTAGATTCTCCAGAAATGATTCTTTTGTGGGTTATGTGAAACCTCCTACTGTAGTTGAGTCTTGAATACTATTGGCTCATCCATGGGTAGAGTTAATTCTCAGACTGGGTGACTAAAATGGTAAGCCTTGTTCATTGTGCATGAGATGCTGTTCAGGAGCTGCCCCCTGAGGCAGAGTTGTTCCTAGTAGGGTCTTGTGCCTGCCAGAATCTTCCTTTAGGTGTGCCATTTTTTTTTGTGGCTGTTTGGGTTGAACTCTGGTGCATTTTGAAGCCCTCCCTTGTTGTGTTGGTTCTTGACCCACTTGGCCATGGCTCTCATTCAGGCCAATATCAGATGTTGTAGGGAACCTGCCTTAGGAGCTCCCATCTGCAGCTACCATGTTATTTCCCATTTGTGGCTGTCTGCTAGACCTTGGTGTGCATGAGAAAGGCAAAGCTATGTGCCAGAATTGGCTTCCTGCAGCTCTGAGCTGGAGGCAGATCAATATAAGTCCAAGACTCCCTGAGGTCAGCAACTACCTGTCGGCTACCCTGCCATCCCTTCTGGTTGCTTGGACTTCCTCCAGAGTCCTATGAAATAAAATCTGTAGAGTGGAACTAAGTAGGTCACCCCCACTGACCCTTCCACATGATTCAAGCTCAGTAGGGTGGGGCAAGAAGTTCAGGAAGACTGGGCTAGTGGGCTTTGAACTTGAGAGCAGCATAGTTAGGCACTCAATTGAGAGAATGCAGCCTATACTGTAGAGGTATACCACTCAGTCTCTGCTAGAATTTCCAACTATAGCTCCTCTAGGAGAAGAATACCACAGGTTAGGTTGGGTACAGCCAGCTTTCTCCACTGCAGAAGCAAGTTCAGCAGGACAGGTTACCATAACTTGGGCAAACAGATCAAGAAAGCCTTCCTTTGCAGATGGCACCAGATGGGATGAGAGGAGAATGATCAACACTCCTCCCTTTAGCTCTGTAGCCATGCCTACTTGAGCCCCAGGCTGGAGCCTCTGAAAGTAGTGTACTCCAAATGTCTCAGCTCTGAGTTTCACCCTCTTCCCCTTGAAGACTGAGCCCAGCAGGACAGGGTTAGTGGCACTTGGAGGAATAAATCAAGGCTGCCCTATCCTGGGGGTAGTACTGGCCTGTGGGAGCTGCTCATCTCTCCCCCAGCTTTTCAGCTTTGCTGCCAGAGACCCTGACGGGAGGCTCCAAGGGGTTCACACAGAAGGTTCCAGCTCTGAGCTATACTTCCTTCTCACCACAGACTGAGTCCAGTTGGACAGAACCAGTGGAACTTGGAAGAACAGATCAAGATAGCTTCTGGGGCATGACACCAATCCACAAGAGGGAAACAAACTGCCTGCCCACTCTTAGCTCCACAGCTGGGCTGTTAGAGACCCTGACAAGATAGTTATTCATTGGGGATAGCACCTGCTGAACCCATAAGAGGGGGAAGAATGGCCCCTATTCTGAAACCACACAGTTCAATGACTGAGAGTATGTATATTTTTTTCTGCAGAAAAAGAGCACACTACAGTTCTCTCTTGGGTGCATTCAATAGTACATTCTGCTGGACACAAGCTTGGCAGGGTGGTGTTGCCAGTATTTGGAAGACTGAGTTATGTACTCCCACAGCTGATGTTGTAAAAATAGAGATGCTCAATCCTTGGAAATGGCATCTGAGGGCAGTGTGGGATGTTTACTCAGGACTGGAACCTCAGTAGCTGATCCTTAAGATCTCTCTATGATGCCATGCCACCCAGATCTTTTCTTTATGATTCCCATGTGCCCAGAGTCTGGTTCCCTAAACCAGAGCCTGGGTGAGTGCCCAACAACAAGCTCCTGTGCATTGGCCCCTTAGGGGAACAAATGGGACTCTTATCAGATTCTCTCTTCTTCCCAGCAGACAGAGTACCTGCTGATTTTCACATCCAGATATTATGCAAGGCCCCTCTTCTCAGCCCTGATGCTCTGGTTTGGGCATCCTGATGTGGGGTTGAGACACTCATACACCTTACAAAGGACTTATGCAACCAAGATATCCCTCCAGCTGCTCATCTGTTGTACCCGAGTGCAGGGACCAGCCTTCTCCATGATCCTGCCCTTCTTACCAGTCTCTGTGTAGTTTCTTCTATACATCCTTGGATATAATCTTCCTGTTGAGCTCTCCTTCAGTTGGTTATTCAGATTGATTGCTGTATATTTTAGCTATAAATCTGGTTTGGTGCCAAGAGGGGGTGTATGTAGTCTTTACATTGTCCTCGGCCAACTTGGATCTGTCCAAAATATTCTTTAACAGAATTTAAAGTTACTAATGCTGTAGTGACTGGACATCTCCCTGTGTTTCAAGGACTCCTGCTGTAAAGGAAAGAATTGTTTGCTATAACAGAGAATTAAGCTGCTGTGAAAATATACATGTGTCAAAAGATGGAAAGAGTGTTTTTGCAATATGTAAGACCTTCATTCCAGAACCCTTGAAGTCCCGATGCACCTTTTCCTTTTTTGAGGCATAGGTGTTTAACATTTCCTTAGATATGATATCCAATCAAGTCTCATATTTGCTTAAATTGGTTAAAGATAGTTTTTTATCACTTGCAGGTAACATTAGTGGAAATAGCAACATCAGTGGAGACATCTTTCTAGAGATTGGTTCTTTGCACAACACAGCAGTTTCAGTTCTGGCTGGAAATTGTGTTCAAGCCATTGGGATAGGTCCTGGTTTCTTTTTTTTTTCACTAATATGAGATAAAAGGAGCACATAAAGCTGGCTGAAGCAGAATCAGAGAATAAAAGCTAAGGCAATAGCTGAGGAGATAGATAGGCATAACTCTGAAACCATAATATTGGCACTTCAACTCAGCCAACCAAATCAACCTCAGAATATAAATAGGTTTAAGGAAAAGTTAGCTTGTATAGTTCTACCTATAGCAGATTCTTCATAGCTTTCTGAATCTTAACATTAGAATTGTTAAACTTCCCAGAAGTATTAATAAGCATTTAAACATCATTTATGAGTGGCCTAAAAATATGTGATAGGCCACTTGCCTGGTAGAAATAAGCAATGTTACCTTAAGAAACATGTATGTGACTAAATAGGAAGAGATTGTGAGAAAATGAGTGAACAAGTGCTTATTTGATTTTGATGCTCCACTGGTGCACTAATCATGGTGCAGGTCATATTTTTCTATGATATGTAGTTGAAGGTTTCTCCTCCCACTCCCAACCCCTAGTATCAAATGAAAAGCTAAGGTTACACATAATAGTCCAGCTGTTACTTTACTAAATGCAGCTGTTTTCTGTTATTTGATAGCAATGACCAATCACTGAAGCATTTTCAAGTATGTGGTGTGTGTGTGTCTGTGTATGTATGTGTGTGAAATATCCCTCCTTATAAGAATTTGGGCTTTTAACACTAGAAATTATTTATTTGTTGAATATTTTGATTTTACCTAATAATATCCAAAGCTATTTTGGGAAACAATTTAAGAAAGCAAAATAAAGAGTTTCAATGAATTTCAAATTATGGTGCCAGATAATGTGTTAAGCTTTCTCAGCTCAGTTCTATTCAAGGCAAAATAATTTTAGCTAAAATAAGAATGGCAGATTCAGAAAGAATCAAGACAAAATTCAATCCATTAGTCTCATGGAAAGATAGGATTCAGCAATTTTCCTATTTTCCATTTAGAACTTCTACTTCATACATTAGAACTGGTATTCACAGTTAAAATCAATATCTACAATAAAAACTGTTTCCTGATTCTATGGACTAATGAGGTTACCCATTCTTTGTTGGAGATTCTTTCTCTTTCTCTCTCTCCCTCCTTCTCTCCCTCCTTCCCTTCCTTATTCCCTCCTTCTTGCTTATTTCTATGTCAATTTTTAAAATTCTCACCCAAGGATATGTTTATTGCTTTTAGAGAGAAAGGAAAGGAGAGAGGAAAAGTGGAAAGATAGAGAGATCTATTTTGAGGTAGAGATAGAATAGAGATAAATACAGAACTCTCAGTTTTCTGAATAACTTATTCAAATGATCAGATTTAGCTTGCAACCACTTAAAATAATACTTATGCATTATATAGTGAAAGAGTCACAGGCACACAGAATGCATTAACCAATTAATATTGGGATATTGGAGATTTTGCTTAAATAAATAACTTAAGCTCAGGAGTTCTTTGGAATCAAAACTCCATGCCATAGGAAAATGGGAACATAAATGGTCCTTTATATTGGCTTTAGCTTCCTCATAAGAAATCTAATATCCTTTCTGCAAGCCCAACAATAACTATATATTTATTTAAATTCTTACCACTTTTGCTAGTGATGCTAATCTCTTGAGTTGGTAACAAGATGTTTAATTAAATCATGTGATTAGAGGGAATTCTAAAAGGAAATGATATTATTCCAAAAATACAGGGCAACACAAAAAATCCAGGGAAAATGAAAACAATGAGCTATTTAACAGGAAAATTTTTGTTTGCACATCTCTGAAAACCAAGTGCTTAGAACAGTGTCTATCCTCAATAAATGTTTGTAAAATGAGTGAGTGCTAAAAAAATGAAATACTGCAAGGTGGATTTAATTAAAGTTGATGTAATTCAAATCTATATTGTCTTTTTTTTTCCCCCCCACTGGAGTGATTATTTGCTTTTGTTTCTTAACTATTTAATTTAAAAGAAACTATTTAAAAGAAACTATTTTTGTTTCTATTTAATTTAGACATTCAAAGACTGGCTCATATTTTAATAATGAAATACTTAATACTACCATTTTTTAATTTAATATAGGTTTTCAAATATCTGATCCTCAAATGCTCAGTTCTGAGCTATGTTTTATAGTCCTAGATTTAGCATAAAAATTCAGGAAAAAAACATTTGTGTAAGAGTCTTGATCCCCTTTCCACCCAAGGACCAATATAAAGTAAGGGTCCTGTTCCTTTTTTTTTTGTTTTATGCTCAGTGCTTTTTGCATCTTTTGTAATATAATGAGTTCCCTGAGAGGTTAAACAATTTTTCTGAAAGTTCTGATTTCTTATGCAGAAGAAATTTTTTTTTACTCCAAAAGAAAGCAGTTTTTATGATTTCTTTCTCTTTAGCATGCTGAGTAATTTTACTAACTTATTTTCATAGAAGTTTTTCTCTACTTTTAAGTAATCTTTTCTGTTCTCTTATTAATTTTCTAGAGATTTTCTCAAATTACACAAGACAAAATGAAATGCAGCCACCAACTCACTAGACAGTCATGTGGGAATTGTGCTGATTCTTATGTTATACAATATATTTTTATATGTTCTTTTACACATGCTTTTAAAATTATAGTTTCATAGTGCTTGTGTGGGTACTTGAAAGGCCATAAAATGTAAGGGATTATTTATTACTGGAGTGTTTCAAGAGCTTAGCAAACCTCCAGAGGTCACTATAAAAAGATGTAAGATACACTGAAATGGCTGGGCTGGGACAGAGAAGTAAGTCTGTTGCAGGAACTTTAGTCATCCTCCTGCATTCCTCCCAACCCCCATTCTTCCAGCTGGATGGCTGTGTAGTTGGATGTTTAGTAAACTCTCCTTCTAATTAATTTACCAGATCAGCATTCTTGCTGTATGCTCAAGTAGTTTGGTTTTTGTTCTTTGTAGTTCTTTAGTCTTCTGTTTTCTAATTTTTCAAGTTTAATCAGTGATCTTCTTCCATGAAGTCATGTTCTTTCACTCCCTCCATTCCACTATTGCAGAATTTGAGATCCAAAGAAGCTGCACCTGCAGTTGTACTGAAACTGCTTTCACAAGGATTATTAATGATTTCTTTGACAATAAATACAAAATCCTTTTTTAAAATGTAATGTTTAATATATGATTAGCATAAATAAAGTTAACTGCTTAAGTTGATGATAAATGGATGTTTACAAATGAATGCACCCTAATCAAGACATGAAATGCTTTTATCACCTCAGAAAATTCCCTGGTACCACTTTTTGGTCAATCTTCTTCCCTGAGGCAATCATTGTTTTGATTTCAGTAGCCATAGATTATTTTTGTCTATTCTTAAATTTCATATAAATAGATTGTATAATATTACACTTTTGTATGTGACTTCTTTCATGCATAAGAACATTCTAAAAATTTAATCATGTTGCTTTTTATATCAATAGCGTGTTTTCTCCCTTTTTATTGCTGAGCATTTCGTTATATAAAAGTATCAGAATTTACCTCATCCTCACAGAGAGTATGCATAAGTCCTCAAGTGTCAACTGTGTATAGCAACTTCCTTCCAAAGAGTAAAGTATGGAAAAGGGGATAACAGTACTTTAGTAATGAAGAAACCTGACAAACATGACCTGAGCCAGGTGAGCAAGGTCAACATCAATAATGACAAATCATGTTGCTAGTATGTATGCTGATGTGGTATGTTAAGTGGCATTTTCCTATGTAATGATCCTCCCCCAAACCTGTAACTACCATCTTATCTTGAGAAAAAATTCAGATTTATTTTAATAGAGGAGCGATCTACAAATACTAGACCTTAAAATCGATAAGGCCAACAAAAACAAGGAAAGAGTGAAAAACTGTCACAAACAAGAGGACCATAAGGAGCTATCATGACTAAATATAATGTGGTATCCTGGATGGAATCCTGAACAGAAAGAGAATCTTTGGTAGAAACTAAGGTGATCTTAATAAACAAGAACTTTAAAAATTAATACTATACTGGCTCTTTCATTGTGACAAATGTCTCCTGTCAGTATAAAATGATCATGGAAAAAGCTGGGTACTGGACATGTGAGGATTCTATTTAAAATTTTCTCAATTTTACCATATATTTAAACTTGTTGTAACAGTGAAATAAATTAAAAATTAATAATTTTAAGAAGTACATGTAAAAAATATCACAATTTGATTACTGATTCTATTTCTGGAACTCGGGGTTGTTTCCAGGTTTTAGCTAATATAAAACTACTACAAACATTATTATATATGTCTTTCTTGTAAACATTTGCTGATGTGATAAAATGACTTTGGAAGTATTCTTTTTTCTATTTTTTGGAAGAGTTTAAGATGGGTTGGTATTAGGTCTTATTTCATGTTTTAGAAAATCACTTGCAATGCCATCTGGTCCTGAACTTTTTTTTGTGTGGAAATTTATGAGATTTAGTCTCCCTGTTATTGGTTTATTTAGGCTTTCTATTTCTTCTTGATTCAGTTTTGGTGTGTTATATATTTCTAAGAATTTATCCATTTCTTCTGGGTTATCTAATTCATTGACTTATAATTGTTCATAATAGTCCTTAATGATTTTTTTCCAAAAGCTTTATGTCATTTGTTGTAAAGATACTTCTATAATTTCTGATTTAATTTGTTTATTTTATCTGAGTTAATCTAGCTGAGGATTTGTTGATTTTAGCTTTTCAATCTATGAAACTCTTGCCCCAGCTGATGCAGCTCAATGGATTGAGCTCAGGCCTATGAACCAAAGTGTCACTGGTTCCATTCCCATTTGGGGCACATGCCTGGGTTGTGGGCCAGGTCCTGGTGTGGGGTGTGTAAGAGATAACCACTCACTGATGTTTCTGTCCCTCTCTTTCTCTGTCCTGTCCCCTCTTTTTAAAAAATAAATAAATAAAATCTTTTAAAAAAGTACCAACTCTTAGTTTGGTTAATCTGTTTCTTAAATTTATTGATTTTGGAGCAAGAGGGGAGAGAGAGAGAGAGAGAATGAGAATATCAACTGGCTGTTCCACTTATTTATACATTCATTGGTTGACTCCTACATGTGCCCTGATAGGGGATTGAACCCACAATTTTGGCATAGCTGGACAATGCTCTAACCAACAGAGCTACCTGGCCAGAGCTCAAGTTAATCTTTTGTATCGTTGTTTTTTCTCCATTTATTTCTGTTGTAATCTTTATTTCCTTCCTTCTGCTAATTTTGAGATTAGTTCATTTTCTTTTTTCTAGTTATTTAAGGTGTACAGTTAGGTGTTTAATTGGGATCTTTATCTTAATACAGGTGTTTTTTTGTTACAAACTTTCCTGTTAAAACTATTTTTTGCTGCATCCAATAAGTTCTAGTATGTTGTGTTTCCATTTTCATTTGCTTCAAGAAATGTTTGTATTTCCCCTTTAATTTCTTATTTGGTTCATTTATTTTTCAGGAGAGGCCTTGAGTTTTAGAGAGCTTCCTGCTCTAACCTTCCTCTGGCCAAGTACTACTCCAGAGGTCAATGAGGTCATGGGCCAGAGGACATGTCCATTGAAGCCTGAACCCTCTTTTTAGACCAAGGTTAGCTGGTATTCACCCCTGGTGGCCTCGCCCTACATTCATTCCCTTAAGGGCAGACTGTGTAGTTGGTATGTAAACCCTCAGGCATGAAAGATGACCAAAAGGTGGACTTGGTTGGGGTGGAATGTGGGTTGAGTTTAGGTTTTTAGACTGGTGTCCTAAGGTGCATATATGAAATCTGCAGCAGGGTGAAGTGATGCAAGAGAAGGCTACAGAAAAGTGATAAACTGCTGTCACATTCTAGCTAAAACTTTGAGAGGGCTGTTAATATTTCTGTTATACTTTATCAGAGTAGAAGGACAGATAATGTGTTCTGAAAGTTTGTAAGCTTAATTTACAACTCTTAAATATTTAGGGATCTTGCATCTGGGCTTCCATTTAAATCTTGTCTTGGGCTTCACAAATGTTAGGGCCCAACTGGTTTTGAAAAATATATTTTCTCCATAGTACTCTCTCCATTCAGTTCATCTAATTTCAATTATTTTCCTCAAAGCCTAGTTTAGGTTTTCATAACACTTTCTTAGCCTTATATCTTAGTTTATTCCCTCCCATGAGTCAGTGTAGCATTTGTTATTGGCACCAAATCTATGGTACATAGCCAATATTTGTATTTTTAAAAATAATTTTAATAACTGATAGTTTATTGTCACAGGTCATGTTGTACATTCCTTTTTCCATATTCACTGGTAACATTACAAGCAAGGGCATTCTGCCTGAGGAACAATCTGCCTCTACTGGAAGCTCTACCTGCAAATTATTGTTCATTTTTGCTTTTTGGTAATTGTGTTAAGGAAATACTTAAAGCATCTACTTTGTCCTAGTGAAAATATAAATGTAGTGCTTGCTTCAGCAGAGAATATACTAAAATTGGAATTATACAGGGAAAATTAGCATGGCCCCTGTGTAAGGATGACATGCAAATTCATGAAGTGTTACATATTTTTGAAGACAGACAACCCAATTAAAAAATAGGCAAAGGACCTGAACAGACACTTCTCCAAGGAGGACATACAAAAAGCTCAGAGACATATGAAAGGATGCTCAGCATCACTAGCCATCAGAGAGATAAAAATTAAAGACACAATGAGACACCACTTCACACTAGTCAGAATGGTCATCATAAACAAATCAACAAACAAGGTTGTGGAGAAAAGAGAATTCTAGTGTGCTGTTGGTGGGAGTGCAGACTGGTGCAGCCACTATGGAAAACAGTATGGAATTTCCTCAGAAAACTAAAAGTGAAATTGCATTTTGATCCAGTGATCCCAATACTGGAATTATACCCTAAGAATCCTGAAACACTAATTCAAAAGAACCTATGCACCCCAGTGTTTATAGCAGCATAATTTATAATAGCTAATTGCTGGAAGCAACCTGAGTGCCCATCAGTAAATGAGTAGATCAAAAAATGGTGGTACATTTACACAATGGAATACCATGCAGCAGAAAGAAAGAAGGAGCTCTTGCTCTTCATGACAGCATGAATAGAACTGGAGAACATTACACTAAATGAAATAAGAGAGGTGGTAAAAGACAAATACCATACAATCTCACCTATAAGTGGAACCTAATCAACAAAACAAACAAGCAAGCAAAATATAACCAGAGACATTGAAATAAAGAACAAACTGACAGTAACCAGAGGGGAGAGGAGAGGGATAATGAAGGAAATTAGGGGAAGGGCTTTCAAAGAACATGTATAAAGGACATGTGGACGAAGCCAAACAGGGTAGGTTTGAGGGTGGGGGGTGGGGATGGGTGGTGCAGGGATGCATGGTGGGGGGGAATGAAGACAACTATACTTGAACAACAATAAAAAATTATCAAAAAAGAAAATATAACTGTGTATTATATCAGATAAGTTAATGGATTCATGGATTAATGTTTCTTATTTTATCACATGCTGGCAGTTTTACTTCTTTTCCTCTTAAAAATGAAGGGTTGGAATGAGTGTGAATCTGGTGCTAGTGGTGGTGAGGTGGTAGTGGTTCATTGTCATGGTGATGGTGATTAAGATTTTTGTGGTAGTGGTATATTTATGTTTTAAATTTAGAAGGAGATTTTGCCCACCCACCCATTCTTCCCATCCCTAATAAATCTTTTCATTTAAATTATAAAGCTGGAATGGTAAAGAGATTTGTTTTATACCATTTGAATCCCAAATGACTAGAATGACACTCTATATCTATTAAAATACTTATCAAATATGTGTTAGAGGTGCTGGCAGTGGAACCAGTGTCTGTACTACAGACATCCTAGAGTTTGGGGCAGGCTAGACAAATGCAGATTTAAGATTGGGCAAATTGAGAAAGAAGCATGAAGTACACATGTTGAAACAAGAGGTGTTTCAGTGGCATTGGGATTTTATTGGAGTTTATTCAATCTTAAAAAATTATTGAACTTTTCCTATATGCCACTTGCTGTTATATGTGTTTGACATACATTTGTATATAAACAGAAAAGTGGGCCCAACCTCCTGGGCTTATATTTAACATCAGAAGCCAGACAGTAAATAATGGATATAATAAATATGTCAAATATGTTAAATGATATGTTATAGAAAAAAACAGGAGATTAGGATAAGGAAAAGGGGCTTCAGGTAAGTAAGAGCTAAGGTTGAAATTTTAAATACGGTACATAGGATAGGCATGTCAAGAAGGTGACATTTCAGTAGACTTATGAAATAAAGAACTCAGTCATCAGGACATTGAAAAGAAGATTTATTCCTGATAGAGGAACAGCCAGTACTATATGGAACCCATTCATGAGGCATGGCAAATGTAGCCCAGCCCCTGACTCAGAAAACTGGTGGGGAGTGAGTTGGCACACAGGAAGCCAAACCCATGGATCGGTTTTCCCATGGGGAATCAGGCCTGCATTGTACCTAGGCTGCTATGAGGCTTGCTTTTGCTAAAACGCCCTCACCCTGAATTGAGACAGCTAATGTTTACTGCACATCTTTAAAGTAACTTCCTAAAATCCATGCTAACCCTCCCAAGTATGGAGAATAACCAGTTCAACCACTTTTCTCCTTACATCTGAAACATCCTTTTCTTTGAAGTAATTAGCAACATTCTTTCCTTTGTTATCTGTAGAAGGTAACCACCTAAAGAAAACCTGTGCATAGTAAATGAGGACCATCCTCAATATAATGTAAGCAGAAAAGCAATAAAAGCCTGTCCAGGCAGGAGTTTGGGCCCTCTCTCACTTAGAGACCAGCCAAGCTGTCCCTTTTTCTCCACAGGACTTCTACAGTCTGTGTGAATTTGTTTGTTGCAGCCACAACACATGGACCCCATGGGCCAGAGTCTGCATCACAGTACAAAGACCTTAATTTGGGTCTGTCTCAGGGCAGAGTGGGGGAATGTACTGTGAACAGCAAAGAGGATGCTGCGGCTGGAGGAGGTTGAGCAAGAAGTAGGTAAGATGAAGCCAGAGTGAAAAGGTACTGAGAGGGGACCATGTTGCCATGTTTTTTTAGGGATTCAGAGGTCATTGTGAAGGCTTTGGAATTTACTCTGTAATCCACTGAACAGCTTTGAGCAAAGGAATGCCACTCAGGTTTTACATTGTAAAGAATCATGCTGGTCACTGTGTTGTTGAGAGAACAAAGAAAGTAAGAGAATGAATAAGACCAGTGAGAGTGTGAGAAGCTCACTGAACTTATGCAGGGGAGAAATGATAGCTGCTGTGGAGATTGTGATAAATTGTCAGACATGGGGTGTATTTGAAAAATAGATCTAATCTGAGTTCCGGACAGACTAGATGTGAAGCTGTCCATATATCATCTTATTAGCCATGATTAAGACAGTTCAAAATATATGATCTATTTTTAAAAATTAAAATTATTATTTTGTTATTAAAAGGTAAATGATGAATTATAAGTAATGATAAAATATTAACATTCCATAATTTATTTCAAAATAAACATAAAGGAAAATATGCCTAATAAAATTAAGGCCCAAAGAAACCAGGACATTTTAGCTGTTAAAATAACCACTTTGTATTACCACTTAACATAGTTAAAAAGTTTTGTCTTTCTCCTCAAGTTTAGGTTGGGATGGGATCAAGAACCTGGTGTTTAGATGCAGTGACTAGAGACACTGCTCTATATAATGCATGACCATGTCCAGAATGGGTGGTAGGATGCAAAGGTACCAACTCAAGTGAAAATGTCTTTAGCTAGAACTCAAGCATTTGAGGTTTGGAATTGAGATTTGGTATATATATATTTTTGTCTCCTTGAGAATAGATAGAAAGGGGGTCTTAGGAAGTAGGGAGAAGAAATTTTAAAAAAGAAATGTTAATGGGCACCATTATGTACATTGTGCTAATATTGTACTACAACCTTGAGAAGTACCATGCCTTGTCTAAGTTGTCTCTACAGTCAAACCTTCTGCAATGTCATTGGAAGAACAGTGACTTCTGATCAAGAAGAAAAATAACATGTGGGTATCACATGATGAGTTAACATCAACAGAAAAAAAACCTCAGTGATGGAGAACCTAAGAAAAAGACATAATGAGCAGAACAGGAAGAGAAGGTAGTAAGAGCTAAATATTGTGTTTAAGAAAGAGTAGATATTTGTAAATAGATTTTTATGATTATAAAAGAAACACATTTTTATTATTAAAAAAATCATTGGGAAAATAAAGACAAGCATAAATGAGGGGGAAATAGTTATATCCTGACGTGGATCCCAGCTTATGGGGTCCACGGCATTATGAATGAGACAAGACAAATTCACAGTCTTGTGGAAGAAAAGGGATGGCGTGGCTTCTCTCTCAAGGAGAGAGCAAGCCTTGGAGTGCCTTGGTCACTCTCTCAAGAGGAGAGCGCCTCAACCCTTGCCTTGACAGGCTTTTATTGGGTTCAATTTGCACAGGAATACAGGGTGTATACATAAAGCTTATCAGCCATTGTCAGGCAGAAATGATGAAACAATAGATAACATTCAAAGAACTCTGAGGGCTTATTCTGAGTCAGGGTCAAATAGTTAAAGGGCCATAAAACTTTGGGGGAACAAACTTACTTCCTGCTTGGACCCTTATCATTTAAATTGAGTGTATTAGTAAAGCAGGTTTCATAGGATTTTATGCTTTCTTTCTTAGGCCTGATTGCCCTAGGGAACCTGCCCTTTCCAGCACAGGGACGCATCCACCTCCAGTATTATTTCAGGCTTAAGTCAGGCAGGGGAAGTAAGGCAGCCAAGACATTAGGAGATTTCTTGCAGACAGAATGAGGACTCAGGGTATGTCAAAGCCGAGGGGTGACGGTTCATCAGCTCCTTTTTCTATAACCCCCCAAGTCCTTCCCTGAGGGTCCCTTCATGACCATGCCTGTCTTAGGCTGTCCCTCTTTTGAGGAATATTACCCATCATTAGCTAACCAGTCATCTGCTTGGGGCCAAGCAGGGTGAAGAGAAAGGCGGCAGAGGTGGTGCCCCTACCAGGAAGATAAGTTTTGTCTCCTAAGTGGCTTGCAGTCCCAAGGTCCTTTACTCAGCCTTAGCCACAGGGGATTACAGCTTCTGAAACCAGGCCAGGCAGTTCCAAACAATATTCCTATCAGAAAGGCTGAATTTTTTAAAAATCAAAATAAAACTAATATTAACTCCATTTAATTAATAAGTCACAACTAATGCCTTAATATGATCAAGTGCAGTGAGTGCTTTATTTTGGTTGAATTAATCACTTGGATGCATACACAGTGGAAGCAACATTTTTAAAGTATATTTTATTGATTATGATATGATAGTTTTCCCAATTTCTCCCCCTTTATCTCCCCTCTGCCCTGCATTGCCCCACACTCCAGCATTCCCTCCTGCTTCCCACTTAGTTCATGTCCATGGGTGGTACATATAAGTTCTTTGAGTTTTCTATTTCCTATGCCATTTTTATCTCTCCCCATCTATTTTATGCCTACTAATTACATTTCTTATTCACTGTACATTTCCCCCCTATTCCTCCCTTCCCCCTCCCCACTGAAATCTCTCCATGTCATGTCCATTTCTCTGATTCTGTTCCTGTTCTATTGTTTGCATAGTTTTTGTATTCATTGTTTTTCTTTTCTTTTGGGTTCATTTGTTGATAGTTGTGTTGTTATCATTTTACTGTTCATATTTTTGATCTTCTTTTTATTCGATATGTCCCTTTAATGTTTCATATAATAATGGCTTGGTGATGATGAACTCCTTCAACTTGATTTTATCTGGGAGGCACTTTATCTGCCCTTCCATTCTAAATGAAAGCTTTGCTAGATAGAGTAATCTTGGATGTAGTTCCTTGCCTTTCATGACTTCAAATATTGCTTTCCAGCCCCTTCTTGCCTGTAAGGTTTCATTTGAGAAATCAGCTGATTGCATTATGGGCACTCCTTTGTAGGTAACTCTCTCCTTTCCTCTTGCTGTTTTTAAGATTCTCTCTTTACCTTTACTCTTGGGTAACTTAATGATGATGTGCCTTGGTGTGTTCCTCTTTGGGTCTAACTTCTTTGGGACTCTCTGGGCTTCCTGGACTTCCTGAAAGTATATTTCATTTCCAAGATTGGGGAAGTTTTCATTCATTATTTGTTCAGATAAGTTTTCAACTTCTTGCT
The DNA here is from genome assembly GCA_004027475.1 of Anoura caudifer. Classification (NCBI taxonomy): domain Eukaryota; kingdom Metazoa; phylum Chordata; class Mammalia; order Chiroptera; family Phyllostomidae; genus Anoura; species Anoura caudifer. The sequence goes on along the minus strand of PVKU01007031.1, from coordinate 44,316 downwards.
CTTGTTCTTCTCCTTTTGGCACCCCTATAATTAGGATATTGGAATGTTTAAAGTTGTCCCAGAGGTTCCTCAGCCTCTCCTCATTTTTTTTTGATTCTTGTTTCTTCATTCTGTTCTGCTTGGATGTTTATTTCTTCCTTTTGTTCCAAATCGTAGTTTGAGTCCTGGTTTCCTTCCTGTTGCTGTTGGTTTCAGGAATATTTTGTTTTATTTCATTTTGGGTATCTTTCTTTTTTTTTTTTTTTCACTTTTCAACCAAGCTCAATCAGTTCTGTGAGCATTTTGTTTACCAGGGCTTTAAATTCTCCATTAGATAGGTTGGCTGTCTCCTTATTGCTTAACTCTTTTTCTGGAGTTTTGCTCTATGTTTTCATTTGGGCCATATTTCTCTGTCTCAGCACACCTGTTAAATTGTAAGGGGACAGGGCCTTAAGTATTCACCAGGGTGAGTCAACCCTCTGCTGAGTTGTGGTGCTGTCTGTGGGGGAGGGGTCAGAGAAGGAACAATGCAGCTCTCTTGCTCAGCTCTAGCTCTGCTTTCCAATAAATTCTCATGTGAAACTGGGAGTTTCTCCTGCTGCAGCAACCCCGGCGATAGTCCACAGACAGCTCTGATACTTAGTTTTCCCAATCTGCCCTGCCCACATGGTTTTCTGCCTCACTGTGGGTCCTTTCAGTCAGCCCCACCCACGTGGTCCACCACCTTGCTGTGGGTTCTCTCTGCTCACCTGGCTGACGTTCTCCTTCCTACCACTCTGGTTAGTCTGGTTGACTGTTTCTTTAATTTCTTGGTTGTCTTAGTTGCATGCTGTTTGATTTTCTGGCACTTCTGGTTGTTTATTGTTTTTAGATTGGTTGTTATCCTCTTTTTGTTTGTGTAAGAAAGGGTTTCTACCTATGCCTCTATCTTGGCCGGAGCTCTTTTGTACCTTTTCTATGACTGAGTAATCTTCTATTATATATACATATCACTACATTTTTATCCATTTGTATTTTTCATCTACTATACAGCTTGGCTATTGTCAATAAGGCTGTAAGAAATAGAGGGGTGAACATATTCTTTAAATTAGTGTTTTGAGTTTCTTCAGATATATACCCAGAAGTGGAATCACTGAGCCATAAAGAAGTTCCATGTTTTTAGTTTTTTTTGAGGAAACTACATACTGTTTTCAAAAGTGGTTGCATGAATCTGCATTCCCACCAACAATGCATGAGGGTCCCTGGTTCTCCACATCCTCACCAACACTTGTTTGTTGATTTACTGATGATAACCATTCTGACAGACATGAGATGATATCTCATTGTGGTTTTAATTTGCATTTCTCTGATGATTAGTGATGTTTAGCATGTTTTTTATGTCTATTGGCCATCTGTATGTCCTCTTTGGAGAACTGTCTATTCAGGTCTTTTGCCCATTTTTAAATTATTTTTTTGGTATTTAGTTATATAACTTCTTTACAAATTTTGGAAATTAACACCTTATCAGATGTATCACTGGCAAATTATGTTCTTTCATTAAGTGGGTTGTCTTTTTATTTTGTTGATGGTTTCCTTTGCTGTGCAAAGTCTTTTTAGTTTGATACAGTCTCATTGGTTTCTGCTTTCTAGTTTGCTTGAGAAGAGACATCAAATAAAAATATTAGTAAGAAATATCCAAGATTTTATGCCCATGTTTTCTTCCAGGGATTTTATGGTTTCAAATCTTACATTTAATTATTTAATCCATTTTGAACTTGTTTTTGTATATGGTGAAAGGTGATCTAGTTTCACTTTTTTGCATGTGTCTGACCAATTTTCCCCAAACTTTTATTGAACAGACTTTTAACCCATTGTATGTTCTTCTCTACTTTGTTTTCAATTAATTGACCATATAGGTGTCGGTTTATTTCTGGGCTTTCTGTTCTCTTCCATTGATCTAGGTGTCTGTTCTTATGCCAGTACCATGCTGTTTTTATTACTATGAACTTGCAGTACAATTTGATATCAGGTAGTGTGATATTTCCAACTTTGTTCTTCTTTCTCAAGAATGCATTAAGTGTCTTTTATGGTTCTATATGAATTTTTGGATTATTTGTTCTAGTTCTGTACAATATGCCATTATTATCCTGATAGGAATTGCATTGAATCCATAGGTTGGTTTGAGTACTATGGACATTTTAACAACATTAATTCTTCCCATTCTTGTGCACAGTACATGATTCCATTTCTTTGTAACTTCTTTAATGTCTTGCTTCAGAGTCTTAAAGTTTTCCAAGTACATGTGTTTATCTCTTTGGTTAAATTTATTCCTAGGTGTTTTTTGATGCAATTGTAAATGGGATTATGTCCTTAGTTTCTCTTTCTGATACTTCATTATTGTATAAAAATGATACAATATCTGGAAATTAATTTTGTATCCTGCTATATTACTGAATTTATTTATCAGTTGTAGTATTTTTATCAAGAGATTTTGAAGCAAATAAGCAAAAGAGATTGGTTGTCATGTTGAGACATCCTAAAACTACAATATAAACTCATGTCCATAATATTTATTGTTAGAATTGTAAAGCCAGTTCTATTTCTCCCTTTTTGTATTAGCTTCTGTGTCTTTTCTCTTAAAACAGTAACCTAATCATTCTACAACTTCTTAAAATTCTAGCCTGGTCAACCAAGGTTCATCTTTCTTGACTATGTCAAGAAATCTTTTATATATTTCTGGAGTCTTACTCTTTTCTTAGATCTTGCAAAGTCAAGGATATGCAAGTGAGAATAAAGTTACAGAGTACACATAAGTACTGAAGTATGATTCTTACACAATCTCTTTTATTGGCAAAAACAAAGTGGTCACCACCTTTCAGACCTCCTATAAATTACAGTTGTTTTATACATTACTATCCAAAGCTATACACCGTCCTTCTTTCACATGAAATAAACAACTTCACAATTGTGTATTTTATTTGAAAACTATCAAGATGCCAAACAGATTAGAGATTCTCTTGGGTAACTGTGATTTAATTGTTTGTTAGTGAATTATACATAAAGAGTAAAACCAGAGTTTTACTGGTGTGGCTCAGTGGACTGAGTGCCATCCTGTAAACCAAAGGTCACTGGTTTGATTCCCAGTCTGGGCATATGCCTGGTTTGAAGGCTCAGCCCCAAGTTGGGGGTACATGGGAGGCAACCACACATTGATGTTTCTCTACCTCTCTTTCTCCCTCCCTTCTCTGATCTCTGAAAATAAATAAATAAAATTTTTAAAAAGGAGTAAAACCAAAAATTGCCAAGTAAGATACCCACACAGACTTAAATTACTCTTAAAATAAAAACTTCTCACAGGAAGTAGGGACTTCTGGCCAAGAAGGAGGCAGAGGTGGACACACTATGCCTCCTCGCACAACCAAAATTAAGGACAACAAAGATTTAGAAACAAGAAAACAACCAAAACTGATAGAAAATTGAACTGTACTGAAGTCTGACAACCATTCATCTAGACCAGTAAGAAGGGTGGAGTCGCAGCAGGAAAAAGTGGAGGTTGGTAGACCTGGGCATGCAGGCAGCGGCTGGTAGACCCAAGGCACACAGGCGGTGGCTAGCAGACCCTGGGGATGGGGTGGCAATGGCAGAACCAGTGAGGCTGCACAAAGCAGCTGGCTGACCAGGTGGTCCCACATTCGTGCATAGATAATCCAGGTGAAAATGAGGAGCAAGACAGATCTGCAACCCAGGGCCCCAGCGCCAGGAAATAAAACCTAAAAACACTGATTGAAAATATTTGTGGAGGTTGAAGTGCCAGGAGAGACTCCCAGCCTCACAGAAGAGTTTGTTGGAGAGACCCACAAGGTCCTAGAGTATGCACAAGCCCACCCACATGGAAATCAGCACCAGAAGGGCCCAATTTGCTTGGGGAAAGCAGCAGAAGGCACTGGAATCTGAGAGAGAGCAGAGCAAGTGCGCCTCTCTCAAACCCCTTTGTTCCCTCTCAGACCCTGCCCCCCACATCCAGCATCACAACCCAGTGACTGGGCTCCCCTGCCCTGGAGAACACCTAAAGCTCCACCCCTCACTATGTAACAGCCCTGATCAGACCAAAAAAAAAACAAAAAAAAAAACCCCAAAACAAACAAATGCACAAATGGCTCAAGTGGGAGAACAGATCAAAGGACCAGAGCCAACTCATCTAAGCAACCAAGAGATAGCCAACCTATCAGATGCACAGTTCAAAGCACTGGTGATCAGGATGCTCACAGAATTGGTTGATTTTGGTCACAAATTAGATGAAAAAATGAAGGCTACAATAAGTGAAATGAGGGAAAATGCACAGGGAACCAATAGGGATGGGAGGAAAACTGGGATTCAAATCAATGGAGTGGACCAGAAAGAAGAAAGAAACAACCAAACAGAAAAGAAGGAAGAAACAAGAATTCAAAAAAATGAGGAGAGGCTTAGGAACCTCCAGGACATCTTTAAACATTCCAACATCTGAATTATAGGGGTACCAGAAGGGGAGGAGGAAGAGCAACAAGTGGAAAACTTATTTGAACACATAATAAAGGAGAACTTCCCCAATCTGGCAAAGGAAATAGACTTCCAGGAAGTCCAGGAAGCTCAAAGAGTCCCAAAGAAGTTGGACCCAAGGAGGAACACACCAAGGCACATTATAACTACATTAGCCAAGATTAAAGTGAAGGAGAGAATTCTAGAAGCAGCAAGGAATAAGGGCACAGTCACCTACAAAGGAGTTCCCATCAGACTGTCAGCTGATTTCTCAAAAGAGACCTTACAGGCAAGAAGGGGCTGGAAAGAAGTATTCCAAGTCATGAAAGGCAAGGGCCTACATGAAGATTGCTCTATGCAGTGAATCTGTCATTTAGAATGGAAGGGAAGATAAAGTGCTTCTCAGATAAAGTCAAGTTTAAGGAGTTTGCCATCACCAAGCCATTATTATATGAAATGTTCAAGGGACTTATCTAAGAAAAAGATTAAAAAATAGGACAGTAAAGACAGCAAACTCACTGATATTAACAACCACACCTAAAACAAAAGCAAACTAAGCACGCAACTAGAACAGGAACAGAACCACAGAAATGGAGATCACATGGAAAGTTAGCAACAGGGGAGTGGGAGGAGGAGAGGGGGGAAAAAGGTATAGAGAATAAGTAGCATAGATGGTGGGTAGAAAATAGACAGGGGATGGCAAGAATAATGTGGGAAATGTAAAAGCTAAAGAACTTATGACACATGGACATGAACTAAAGGGGGGGAATGTGGGTGGGAGGGGGTGTGCAGGGTGTAAGGGAATGATGGGGGAGAAATGGGACAGCTGAAATAGCATAATCAATAAAATATATTAAAAAAATAAAAACTTCTCACAGGAAGTAAATAAATTCATGTAACTTATTGCCTTGACAAAAGATAAAACATACACATTTATATTGATAGTAAGTGTTCAAGTTTAGGTGTGTCAATTATTTCAATATACTTTGGAAACCAAGAGATATGCTGACCTCTTCAAGAACTATAAAATAAATGGCAGATGAAAATGTTTTAAATTTACTTAAGAAAATAGTGACAGTAGAATTGAGCAGATATTTCACAATATTATCCATAGGAGCAGAAATTGGCTTAACACTGGTGAGATGGCTGTTATAGTTCACGTGGCTGACGTTCCCAATGCACTACCCACTCTTGGCTCCAGTTTGGAAACTGAAAGTATCAGATATTGCTGCCAGGGAGACTCACTACAGCAGTCACTGAGTCACTGACAGATATGCCAAACTTAAAATGTTGATCCTTGGATTCACTTAAATGACATAAACACTTCTACGACTAGACATCTAGTCCTTTGAAATACCCTAAATTATGGATTCTTTGGACTGTCCCAGAAGCCTGACTATAGAAGCAGGCCAGTTCCACGCAAAAATAATACAACAAAATTGAGTTCTGATACATCTACACTTTTTCTTTGGTTTTCTCCTAATTTTACTTATTATTACAGTTTGGCCATTTTTCCAGCACTAATATAACTTTCCTTATCTTCATCCCATTATTTTTATCCCCTATTTTACTTTTTCCACTTAAGAAAACACAAAACTCTTTTGAACAATTTTTTTACAACTTGCAGGTACTACTCTGATAACTGTTTGCTGGAGGTGGAACTGCCTTTCCTTATCCAATAGCTATTCTTTCAAACACTTTAGAGAGTAGATTCCTTTCTTACACGACCTTTTTAGTTCTTCATTTCCCTTATATTATTAATACCAACCTTCAGTCTTCTTAAAAGTCAACCTTAACTTCATATTAGCAAAATGTTCATGCTAAGATCATTATAGCCTATTGATAGGAACTGCCAAACCTGAAAACACTAATATCAAAGTGATCCTGACCACAATGACTAATTTATTCTCTTTAAAGACAATTTAAGTCTTCTCTAAATTGACTTAGAAAAGTCATCCTCATAAATGGACACATAACCTGCTTCTTCTTGTTGAGATAAATGAGCTTTAAATTCCCAAAGTGGCCTGTGCACCAGCAGGTCAATTCTTATGTGGTCATCAGATTTCTACCTGCCTGCTACACACATAAACTTACCTGTTTGTCCAGGGTATTTATTAGAGATTTGGAAATCTATCTACAATCAAATAGATCAAATTTCTGAGGACAAATAACTAAAAATCCTGCAAAATGTGATGCATAAAACTTATTAATGAAACTCCTAAAAGGGACAACTGGGATACCTCTTCATGCCTACCGTATCGACAGCAATTATCATTTTATGGATAAGGCAACTGGAAAGTTAGTCCAAAACTTGTCTTTGATGCTAAGAAAAGTTTAAAAGTTCAGCCATCACCAGAGTTGTTACAGAGAGTTGCAGTCTTTGATTGGCTGTAATGAGACATGGGAAAGTTCACACCATGGCAAATACATCTTGCTGCACCTGCACACTGCAAGATAAAAAAGCCATGACTAATTAAAAAAAAAAAAAAAAACAGGCTTTCCAAAACATACACAGTTGGATTCATTGTCTGGGTTTTCTAATTCAAGCTCCTGCTTTCAAGACTCATTTTGAGGACTAACTTTGTTGCCTTTGTTGCAGTTGGTTGATGAACCCTGTAAAGACTCTTAGATGCTACTGAACAGCTAACGTCATGTCAAAAGATCCAACTAATGACCTGGAGTAGAAGATTAACAGTAGTACAGTTACAGACAGTGTCCTCTAAATATGCCCTGAGGAGCAGACTATCAGCCATGGTGAACATCTGAAGTACATGGGTTACTCTTATGTAGCCAATTTTGTCTGCCTTTGGACACATTGGGAGATGGAGGAAGAAGAAAGGAGCTCTTGATGCTCATACTGTGCTGGGGTGTTAACTAGTCTTTTGTGTTTCTATAAAATGGCCTGGTAGTAAAAATAGGCTTGGTATTCTCCTATTGAACATAAAACATTTCAGCATCACACAGGCCATTGTGTGACAATGAAGTATCAAGACAAAAACAAGACAAATGTAACCATGACTGAACACATACAAACACAAATATTGATTGTCCAAGCCACAAAATGACCAAACATCTTATTCTAATCAATATGTTGTTGCTTTAATAATTATAGCTTCAACCTTAGTCTAGTCATCCCTCTTAGATAGGATTTGAGATGTCCCATTATAGATGTCCTTCTACTTCCTGACAGTATCTTGTCTAAAGCAAAGACTGTCTTCTTAAACTTTCCTCCAAACCATCTAACACAAGTCCAAATACTCTAAGTAAACCTTTCTACCATCTCTTCATGATATGTGTTCTCTCTCCTAGCATGTTGTGATAAATCCAGCATGTTGATTATTGGTATGTTCCTGTGAGTTTGGTTAGAAGCCATGAAAAAGCTTGTTTTCTTCTTTAAACAGCTTCTTTAGAAAGGAAGAGCTTTTTCAAATTTCCAGCTGGGAAAATCTAGACAAAAATCAGAGATTATGGTGAAATTGGTCCTCTTGGTCTCTGTGAGGGAAAGAGCACCTGAAACAAGAGCTAGACATACATGTAGCCAAGTAAGTTTGAACATCCATGTGGGGAAGAGCTGTCTCTTGGGTGTCTTATTCCTTGCTCTTTCTTCCTTTTGCTGATTCCTGTTTCTCTAGAGGGAATGCATTTTTTTCTGATTGTCTTCTTTTTCAAAGTATTTTATTGATTATGTTATTACAGTTGTTTTATTTTTTCTCTCCTTTATTCCCCTCTGTCCTGCACCTACCCTCCCACCAGCATTCCCATCCCTTAGTTCATGTGCATGAGTCATACATATAAGTTCCTTGGCTTGTCCATTTCCTATATTGTTCTTAACCTCCCCCTGTACATTTGTACCTACTGTTTATGCTTCTTATTCCCTGTACTTTTCCCCCATTGTCTTACCTCCCTCTCTCCACTGAAACTCTCCATGTGATCTCTATTTCTGTGATTCTATTTCTATTTTAGTTGTTTGCTTAGTTTGTTTTTCTTTTTCTTAAGGTTCAGTAGTTGATAGTTGTGAGTTTGCTGTCATTTTACTGTTCATAGTTTTGATTTATTTATTTATTTATTTATTTATTGATAACTACCTTAACATTTCATATAATAAGACCTAGGTGGTGATGAACTCTTTCAACTTGACCTTATCTGGGAAGAACTTTATCTGCCCTTCCATTCTAAGTGAAAGCTTTGCTGGATAGAGTAATCTTGGATATAGGTCCTTGCCTTTCATGACTTCAAATACTTCTTTCCAGCCCCTTCTTGCCTGCAAGGTTTCTTTCGAGAAATCAGCTGATTGCATTATGGGCACTCCTTTGTAGGTAACTCTCTCCTTTCTTCTTGCTGCTTTTAAGTTCTCTTTTTATTATTACTCTTGGGCAACTTAATTTTGATGTGCCTTGGTGTGTGCTTCCTTGGGTCCAAATTCTGTGGCACTCTCTGGGCTTCCTGGACTTCCTGGTAGTATATTTCCTTTTCCAGATTGGGGGAATTCTTCACTATTTTTATTTTTTTTGTTAACATTTTTACATGATTATGTATTTTTATTGATTATGCTATTACAGTATTCCCAATTTTTTCCCCTTTACCCCTCCTGCACCCTGCCCCCCAACCCTCCAGCATCCCCCCTTAGTTCATGTCCATGGGTTGTACATATAAATTTTTTGAGTCCTCTGTTTCCTGTACCATTTTTATCTCTCCCCATCTATTTTATGCCTACTAATTATGCTTTTTCTCCCCTGTACCTTTTCCCCTATATTTCTGCCTTCACCCTCCTTATGGGATAGCCTTGTGGGAACTCCTTTGTAGGTAACTGTCTTCTTATCTCTTGCTGCTTTTGGGATTTTCTCTTTGTCTTTAATCTTGGGTAACTTAATGATGGTGTGCCTTGATGTATTCCTCTTTGGGTCCAACTTTTTTGGAACTCTCTGGGCTTCCTGGACTTCCTGGAAGTCTATTTACTTCACTAGATTGGGGAAGTTTTCCTTCATTATTTGTTTAAATCAGTTTTCAACTTCTTGCTCTTGTTCTTCTCCTTCTTGCACCCCTACAATTCAGATATTGTAATGTTTCAGGTTGTCCTGAGAATCCTCAGCCTCTTTTTATTTATTTTTTTATTCTTCTTTCATCATTCTGATCCAGTTGGATGTTTATTTCTTCCTTTAGTTCCAAATCACAGCTTTCAGTCCTGGTTTCCTTCTTGTCATTGTTGGTTCCCTGAATATTTTGCTTTATTTCATTTTGGGTATCTTTCATTTATTTTTTTCATTTTTGACCAAGCTCAATCAGTTCTGTGAGCATTTTGATTACCAGGGTTTTAAATTCTCCATCAGATAGGTTGGCAATTTCCTCATCACTTAATTCTCTTCCTGAGGTTTCTGTGTTCTTTCATTTGGGCCATATTTCTTTGTCTTGGTGCAGCTGATAGGTCATAGGGAGTGTAGCCTTAGGTATTCATCCAGGCAGGTCAACCCTCTTTGCTGCTGCTACCTGTGAGGAAGGGGCCAGAGAGGGAACAATGCAGCTTACCTGCTTGTCTGTAGTGCACTTTCCAGCAGACTCTCATGTCAGATTGGAAGTATCTCCCACTGCAGCAACCCCAGCCTTGGCCCACAGTCAGCTCTGAGTCTCAGTTTTCCCCTTAAGTCTGTCCCTCCCACGCAGCTCTGCCAAGCTCAGCTTCACCCCTCAGCCACCTTGCTGCAGTTTTTCTGAGTTGGCCATGTGGTCCGCTTTACTGGTGTGGTTGTTCTGGTTGATTTTTTCTTTAACTCCTTGGTTGTCAAAGTTGCAGGGAGTTTGATTTTTTTTGGCAATTTTGGTTGTTTGTTAGTTTTAGATTAGCTGTTATCCTCCTTTTGGTTGTACAAGGAAATGAAGGGTGTCTACCTACACCTCCATCTTTGCTGGAAATCTCCTTCATTGTTTCTCAAATAAGTTTTTGATTTATTGCTATTCTTCTTCTCCTTCTGGCACTCCCCATGATTTGGGTGTTGGAACATTTAAAGTTGTCTTAGAGGATTCTAAGCCTTTCCTATCTGTTTGAATTCTTGTTTCTTCATTCTGTTCTGGTTGAATGATTATTTCTTCTTTCTGCTCCAAATCATTGATGTGAGTCCCAGTTTCCTTCCCTTCATTGTTGGTTCCTGTATATTTTGCTTTATTTCACTTTGCATAGCCTTCACCTTTTCCTCTATTTTGCGACTGTACTCAGCCATTTCTGTGAGCATCCTGATTAACAGTGTTTTGAACTCTGCATCTGAGAAGTTGGCTATCTCTTTATAGCTTAGTACTGTTTTTGGAGCTTTGATCTGTTCTTTCATTTGTGCCATATTTCTTTGTCTCTGCACACCTGTTACATTGTAAGAGGCAGAGCCTTAGGTATTCACCAAGGTGGAGCAACCCACTTTGCTACATTGTGGCGCTGTATGTGGAAGAGGCCAAAGAGGGAACAATGCCATTTGCTCAGCTTTAGCTGACTTTCAGTCCCTTCCTCCACTACCCACAGGCAAACTGGGCCTTTGTGGTGCTGATTCCCTGGTGGGTGGGTTTGTGTACATTCTAGGACTCTGTGGGTCTCTCCAATGAACTTTCCTCTGAGGCTGGAATTTCTCTCATGGTTGCAGCTCCCACAGTTTTTACAGGCAGTAGCTTTGAGGCTTTCTTTTTCCACATTGAACCCTGGGTTGCACTATCTCACTCCCCAGTTGTTCTTTCTGGTTTATCCACATGCAAATGTGGAATCACCAGCCACTGCCTCACTTGGCCATGCATCCTCTCAGCCCCAGCTGCCTCTCCTACCAGTTTGGATATATGTTTCTTCACTAACTACTTGGTTGTTGGACTTCCATACAGTTTGATTTTTCTGACAGTTCTGTTTTTTTTTAAACTTGCTGTTGTCCTTCTTTTGACTGTGTGAGGGGACAAAGTATATCTACCTATTCCTCCTTCTTGGCCAGAAGTCTGATTGTCTTTTGGAATGCATGTCTTTTCTGGATTAGTTTTGAATCAGTGTGAATGCAAAGTATGAAAAGTTAGGCAATTATTTCAGAGAACTGGCTATAGTGTACTGAGAACTGGCAAAATGATGAAGGTGAAAGGTCACATAGGTATAATGAGACTTCCATGAAAGATTCTAAAAGCTGCTCTCTTGAAGTACTGCTCCTGTGGGAAGAAAGCAGATGTGCAACTTTCCTTACTTCATCTCAAAGAATGTTTTGGGTTGGACAAACCTTGCTTTGATGCAATTTCTACACATTTTAAGCAGACTCTTATGTTTCTCTGGCATATTAGATACTCAGAAAAAGTCACATTTGGTGAAAACATAAAGACAAGTACTTTTTTATACCTTTTTTTAAATTTTAATTTTTGTTGTTCAATTACGGTGGTCCCACATTTCCCTGCAGCTCTCCCCTGCCCTGCTGCCTGCACTTGCACAGTTAATTCCCAGCCCATTGCTCACTCCTATGGGTCCACTATTCATATTGCTATTGTCTTGCCCCTTCCCCTTCTTTACCTTGTTATCCACCTCCCTCTCCTTCTCTGGTCAGTTTGTTCATTATTTCCATGTTTCTAGTTCTGTTTTCCTCATTTGTTTATTTTTGTTGATTAGGTTCCATTTATCAGTGAGATCATATGGTACTTGTCTTTCACTGCCTGGATTATTTCACTTAGCATAATACTCTCCAGTTCCATCCATGCTGTGCGAAGGGTAGAAGTTTCTTCTTTCTTTCTGCTGCATATTATTCTATTGAGTAAAGGTACCACAGTATTCGGTCTGCTCATTTACTGATGGGCAGTTAGGCTTTTTCCAGTATTGACTATTATAAATAATGCTGTAATGAACACTGAGGTTTACAGGTTCTTTTGGATTGATGTTTCAGGAGTTGAAACATTTGGTCAAACATCATCTCTCTTGATTTGTAGGGCATAATCCCAGCAGTGGAACCACTAGATCAAAAGACAGTTCCATTTTTGGTGTTTTTGAGGAAATTCCATACTGTTTTCCACAGTGGCTACACCAGTCTGCATTTCTACCAACTGTGTACCAGGGCTCCCTTTTCTCCACACCCTCGCCGGCACTTGTCATTTATTGATTTACTAAAGATGAGCATTCTGACTGGTGTGAGGTGGTATCTCACTGTGGTTTTAATTTACCTCTCTTGAATGGCTACTAATGTTTAGCATATTTTCATGTGTCCTTCTGCATGTCATCCTTGGTGAAGTGTATGTTCGGGCCATTTACACATTTTTAAATTGGATCAGTCATCTTTCTGGTGTTGTCATGTGAGCTCTTTATATATTTTGGAGATAAAAACCCTTGTCTGAGATGTCATTGCCAAATATATTTTTCAATATGGTTGGTTCCCTTTCATTTTGTTGATGTTTTCTTTAGCCATGCAGAGCCTTTTAGTTGTATGTAGTACCATTTGTTTATTCTCTCCTTTATATCCCTTGCCCCATGAGATGTATTGGGGAAAATATTGCTGTGTAGGATATCTAAAATTTCCCTGCCTATGTTCTCCAGGATTTTTATGGTGTCATGACATATATTACCTCTTTTATCCACTTTGAGTTTATTTTTGTGTATAGTGTAAGTTGCTGTCAAGTTTCATTTTTTCGCATGTAGCTGCCCAGATCTCCCAACACCATTTACTGGAGAGGCTATTTTTACTTCATTTTATGCTTACGCCTGCTAGTCAAATATTAATTGAATATGGAGGCCTCGGTTTATTTATGGGGTCTCTATTCTGTTCCATTGATCTATGAACATGTTCTTATGCCAGTACCAGACTGTTTTGATTACTGTGGCCATTTAATATAGTTTAATATCAGATATTATTATCCCTCCTACATTTTTCTTCTCTTGAAAATTGCTAAGGCTATTTGGGGTCATTTATGACTCCATATAAATTTTAGAAATATCTGTTTTATGTCTGTGAATATGTCATTGGAGTTTTAATAAGAATTGCATTGAATCTATAAACTGCTTTAGGTAGTATGGACATTTTGATGATGTTCACACTTCCAATCATGAACCTCATATATGCTTCCATTTATTTGTTTCTTCCTTATTTTCTTTCTTCAGTGTTGTGTAGTTTTCAGAACAGGTCTTTTACCTCCTTGGCTAAATTTATTTTTCTTGTTGCTATGGTCAATGGAATTTTTTTTCTTAGTTTCACTTTCTGATATTTCATTGTTAGTATACAAAAATGCCTTCAATTTCTGAATATTGACTTTGTATACCCTTGTTTTGACAAATTCACTTATTAGGCCAAGTAGTTACTTATTTATTTATTTTTGGTGTAGTCTATGGGGTTTTCTTTCTTTGTATTTTTAACATACATTTTATTGATTATGTTATTACAGTTGTCCCAATTTTACCCCCTTACCCCCCTCTGCCCTGAACCCCCCAACCCTCTAGCATTTCCCCCATTAGTTCATGTCCATGGGTTGTACATATAAGTTCTTTGAATTCTCTGTTTCCTATACCATTTTTATCTCTCCCTATTTTATGCCTACCAGTTATGCTTCTTATTCACTGTACCTTTTCCCCTCTATTCCTCCTTTCCCCCTCCCCACTGAAATCCCTCCATGTGATGTCCATTTATCTGATTCTGTTCCTGTTCTATTGTTTGCATAGTTTTTGTTTTTGCTGTTTGTCTTTTTTTTTTAGGTTCATTTGTTGATTGTTGTTTGTTTGCTGTCATTTTATTGTTCATATTTTTAATTTTCTTATTCTTCGGTAAGTCCCTTTAACATTTCATATAATAAGGTCTTGGTGATGATGAACTCCTTTAACTTGACCTTATCTGGGAAGCACTTTATCTGCCCTTCCATTCTAAATGAAAGCTTTGCTGGGTAGCGTAATCTTGGATGTAGGTCCTTGCCTTTCATGACTTCAAATATTGCTTTCCAGCCCCTTCTTGCCTGTAAGGTTTCATTTGAGAAATCAGCTGATTGCATTATGGGCACTCCTTTGTAGGTAACTCTCTCCTTTCCTCTTGCTGCTTTTAAGATTCTCTTTTTATCTTTACTCTTGGGTAACTTAATGATGATGTGCCTTGGTGCATTCATCTTTGGGTTTTCCATGTACACTATCATGTCATCTGCAAAGGATGACAGTTTTGGTTCTTCCATTCCAATTTGAATTTCTTTTATTTCTTTTTCTTTTCTGACTGCTGTGGCTAGAGCTTTCAATATTATGTTGAACAGAAGTGGTGAATGCAGTCACCCTTCTCTTGGGATTAATGTTAAGGTGAATGCTTTTAGTTTTTGCACATTGAGTATGACATTGGTTATAGGTTTCTCATATGTGGCTTTTATTATGTTAAGGCATGCTCCTTCTAATCCTACTTTGCTGAGTGTTTTTTATTATAAGTGGGTGCTATAGTTTATCGAATGCTTTCCTAGCATCTATTGGCACATTCATGTGAAATTTGTCTTTCATTTTGTTAATGTGATTTATTACATTTTTTGATTTGTGTGTATTGTACCATCCTTGCATCCTTGGGATGAATCTCATGGATTTATCATAGTGAATCATCATTTTAGTGTATTGCTGGATGCAATTTGCTGATACTGTGTTGAGTATTGTACCACCTATGTTCATCAGTGAGATTGGCCTGTAGTTTTCTTTCTTTGTTTTGTCTTTATCTAGTTTTGGAGCTAGGAAAATTCTGGCCTCATAAAAAGAGTTTGGGAGTCTTCTCTCTTCATGAATTTTTGGAATAGTTTGAAGGATCAGAGTTAGCTCTTCCCTAAATATTTGGTAAAATTCTTCTGTGAAGCTGCGCAGTCTTTTGTGTGCTGGGATTTTTTGATTACTGCTTCAACTTTGGTAGCTTTTATCAGTCTATTCAGTCTCTCTGCTTCTTCTTGACTAAGTTTTGGAGGGTTACATGTTTCTAGAAATTCATTCATTTCACCCAGGTTCTCAAATTTCTTGGCATAATTGTTGGTAACAATTTCTTAGAGACCTTTGTATTTCTGTGGTATCAGTTATAATTTTTCCTCTTTTGTTTCTGATTTTATATATTTGGATCCTCTTTTTCCTTCATGAGTGTAATTAAAGGCTTATCAATTATGTTTATCTTTTCAAAGAATAAGGTCCTGGATTCATTGATTCTTTGGAAAATTGTTTTTAGTCTCTATGTTATTTAATTCTCCTCTTATCTCGATTATTTCACTTCTTCTGCTCACTCTGGGCTTTGTTAGTTGTTGTTCCTCAAGTTCTTGTACATTTGGGGTTAGGTCATTTATTTGAATATTTTCTATCTTTATTAGGTAGGCCTGTATTTTCATGAACTTCCCACTCAAGACTGCTATCACTGTGTCTCATAGGTTTGGACAGTTGTATGTTCATTTTCTTTTGTTCCTAGAAACTGTTTGACCCTTCCTCATCTTGTTTTTTTTCTACTTTTTAAAAAAATTGTTGTTTAAGTACAGTTTTCTCTATTTATTTTTAAGCCATTCATTATTTAATAGCATGTTATTCCATCTCCATGGATTTGATTGATTTTGGATTTTTTTATTGAGGTTGGTTTCTAGTTTCAAGTCATTGCAATCTGAGAAAATACTTGATATGAATTCAATTTTATTGATTTTGTAGAGCTTTGTTTTGTGCCCCATTATGTGGTCTATCTTTGAAAATGTTCCATGTACATTTGAACATAATGGATATTTTGCTTCCTCGGGGTGAAAGATTCTGTATATATCAGTTAAATCCATTTGACCTAGTATGTCATTCAGTGCCACAATATCTTCGTTGTTGTTTGTTTGGACAATCTGTCCATTGTTGATAGTGGGGAATTAAAAACACCTACTCTAAGTATATTGCTCTGTATAACTTTCTTGAAGTCCTTCAAGATTTTCTATATACATTTGGGTGCTCCTATGTTGGATGCATATATGTTTACAATGTTTATGTGTTCTTGATCAAGTCTATTCTTAAGTATTAAAATGAGACCATATTGGTCACTTTTTTATGAAAATTAATTAAATTCTTTTTTTTTAGTTATTCAAGTGCAGTTGTCTTCAATTTCACCCCACCACACCCTGCCTCCCAATCATCCCCAGCTTCCACCCTCAAACCTATCCCCTTTGGTTTTGTCCATGTGTCCTTTGTACATGTTCCTTGATGGCCTTTTTCCTGTTATCCCCTGCTATCCCTCTCCACCCTCCTCTCTGGTTACTGTCAGATTGCTCATTTCAATGTCCCTTGTTATGTATCACTTGCTTGTTTGTTTTGTTGATTAGATTTCACTTATAGGTGAGATCATATGGTATTTGTCTTTCACCACGTGGCTAATATCACTTAGCATAATGCCTTCTAGTTCCATCTATGCTGCTGTGAAAGGTAGGAGCTCCTTCTTTCTTTCTGCTATATGGAATTCTATTGTGAAAATGTACCATAGTTTTTTGATCCATTCATTTACTGATGGGCACCTAGGTTGCTTCCAACACTTAGTTATTGTAAATTGTGCTGCTATGAACATTGTGGTGCATAGGTTCTTTTGGATTAGTGTTTCAAAGTTCTTAGGATATAATCCTAGCAGTGGGATTGCTGGGTCAAAAAGTAGATCCATTCTTAGTTTTCTTAGAAAATTCCATACAGTTTTCCATAATGGTTTTATCAGTCTGCATCCCACAAACAGTGCACTAAGGTCCTCTTTTCCCCACAGCCTCTCCAACACTTGTTGTTTGTTGCTTTGTTTATGATGACTATTCTGACTGGTGTGAAGTGGTGTCTCATGGTGATTTTAATTTGCATCTGTCTGATAGCTAGTGATACTGAACATCTTTTCCTGTGTCTCTGGATGCTCTGCATGTCCTCCTTGGAGAAGTGTCTGTTCAAGTCCTTTGCCCATTTTTTAATTGGGTTGCTTGTCTTCTTAGAGTGGAGTTGTGTGAGTTCTTTATATATTTTGGAGATTAAACCCTTGTCTAAGGTATCATTGACACATATGTCTTCCCATGCAGTTGGTTCTCTTTTTATTTTAATACTGTTTTCTTTAGCTGTGCAGAAGCTTTTTATTTTGATGAGATCCCATTTGTTTATTCTTTCTTTATGTCCCTTGCTTTAGGGAACATATCAGTAAAAATGTTGCTGCGTGAAATATCTAAATTTTTCCTGCCTGTGTTCCTCTCTAGGACTTTAATGGTGTCACAGCTTATATTTAAATCATTTATCCACCTTGAATTTATTTTTGTGTATGGTGTCAGTTGGTGATCAAGTTTCATCTTTTTGCATGTAGCTGTTCAGTTCTCCCAACACCACTTGTTGAAGTGGCTATATTTACTGCATTTTATGCTGGTTCCCCTTTGTCAGATATTAATTGACCATAGAGACTTGATTTTACTTCTGGGCTCTCTGTTCTATTCCACTGGTGCATGTGCCTCTTTTTATGCCAGTACTAGGCTGCTTTGACTACAATGGCCTTGTAATACAGTTTGGTATCAGGTATTGTGATCCCTCCTACTTTGCTCTTCTTTCTCAAAATTCCTGCAAGCATTCAGGGTTGTTTATGGTTCTATATAAATTTTTGAAGTGTTTCTTCTATGTCGGTGAAATATGCCATTGCTACTTTAATAGGTATTGCACTGAATTTGTAAATTGCTTTAGGCAGTATGGACATTTTGATGATGTTAATTCTTCCAATCTATGAACATGGTATATGCTTATATTTATTTGTGTCTTTCTTGATTTCTTTCTTCAGTGTTGTGTAGTTCTCTGCATACAGGTCTTTTACCTCCTTGGTTAGGTTTACTGCTGGGTATTTTATTTTTGTTTTTGCTATATTGAATGGGATTTTTTCTTGATTTCTGCTTCTGCTGTTTCATTGTTGGTATACAAAAATGCCTTTGATTTCTGGTGACTCATTATCTGGCTGTTTGGGCAAATTCATTTATTAGGTTGAGCATCTTTTTTTTGCCAAGTCTATAGGATTTTCTATGTACACTATCATGTCATCTGCAAACAATGATAGTTTTGTTTCCCCCTTTATGATTTGGATGCCTTTTATTTCCTTTCTTGTCTAATCGCTGTGGCTAAGGCTTCCACTACTATGTTAAGTAGAAGTGGTGAAAGTGGACAACCTTGTCTTGTTCCTGATCTTAGTGGAAAAGATTTTAGTTTTTGCCCATTGAGTATGATGTTGGCTATAGGTCTCTCATACAGGGCCTTGATTATGTTGAGGAATGCTCCCTCTATTCCCAATTTGCTGAGTGTTTTTATCATAAATGGGTGTCGTACCTTATCAAATGCTTTTATGCATCTATTGATACGATCATATGATTTTTGTCTTTCTTTTGTTTATGTGATGTATTACATTTACTGATTTGCATATGTTGAACCATCCTTGCATCCCTGGGATGAATCCCACTTGGTCATGATGTATGATCTTTTTAATGTATTGTTGGATGTGGTTTGCCAATATTTTGTTGAGGATTTTAGCATCTATGTTCATCAGCGATATGGGCCTGAAGTTTTGTTTCCTTTTTATGTCTTTATCTGGTTTGGGGATTAGAATGATGCTGGCTTCATAAAAAGAGTTTGGCAGTCTTCCATCATTTTGGATTTTTTCAAAAAGTTTCTGAAGGATAGGGGTTAGCTCTTTCTTAAATGCTTTGTAAAATTCTCCTGTGAAACCATCTGGTCCTGGGCTTTTGTGTGTTGGGAGTTTTTTTATTACTGCTTTAGTTTCATCTGCTGTTATTGGTCAGTTGAGGCTTTCTGCTTCTTCTTCACAGAGTTTTTGGAGATTATATTTTTCTAGAAACTTGTCCATTTCACCTAGGTTTTCAAATTTGTTGTCATAGAGTTCTTCATAGTAATTTTTAACAATCCTTTGCATTTCAATGGTGCCAGCTGTCATCTCTCCTTTTTCATTTCTGATTGTGTTTATTTGAGTTCTCTCTCTTTTTTCTTGATGAGCCTGCTTAAAGGCTTATTGATTTTTTTTATCTTTTCAAAGAACCAGCTCTAGGATTCATTGATCCCTAGAATTGTGCTTTTAGTCTCTATGTCATTTAATTCTTCTCTGATCTTGGTTATTTCTTTCATTCTACTTGCTCTGGGGTGTTTTTGTTATTGTTCCTTGAGTCTTGTAGTCATAGGGTTAAGTTGTTTATTTGAAATGTTTCTATCTTTTTTGGGTAGGCCTGTATTGCTAAAGAACTTCCCTCTGAGGACTGCCTTTGCTGTGTCCCATAAGTTTTGGGTTATGGTGAGTTTATTTTGATTTGTTTCCAGAAACTGTTTCATTTCCTCCCTAATTTTATTCTTGACCCATTCATTATTTAATAGCATGCTATTCAATCTCCATGATTTTGAGAATTTTGGGGTTTTCCCCTTCGGGTTGTTTCTAGTTTCAGTCCCTTGTGGTCAGACAAAATGCTTGGTATGATTTCCATTTTCTTCAATTTTGGAGGCTTGTTCTGTGTCCTATCATGTGTTCTATCTTTGAAAATGTTCCATGTGCATTTGAAAATAATGTGTATTTAGTTTCTTTGGGATGAAGGGCTCTCTATATATCAGTTAAGTCCATTTCATCTAGAGTGTTGTTCAATGCCACAATATGTTTGTTGATATTTTGTTTGGAAGATTTGTCAATTTTTTACAGTGGGGTGTTAAAATCCCCTACTGTAATTGTGTTGCTGTCAATATCTTTCTTGAATTCCTCTAAGAATTCCTCTAAGATTCCTCTAAGTTTATATGCATATTATTACGTTTCATATTGTCTTGCATTTCTCTTAATCCCTCTTTATTCTTTCTGAGCCTCTGTTTCATTTCTTTGTCTTTCTAGTGTTTTTTTCTACTTTGTCCTGAACTCACTGATCCAATCTTCTGCTTTTTCATTTATTCCACTGTATTCTTCAGTTCAGAAATTGTATTCTTTGCTTCCTCTCGGCTGTTGTTGATAGTTTCTGTTTCCGTTTTTATGTTGATATAGTTTGCAGTGAGTTCATCGTAGCTTCCCTGTAGTTTCTGGTAGCTCATTGAGAGCTCATGGACCTTCTTGAGATCCATTTCTTTGAACTCAAAAACTGATAGTTGAGTTGCCTCCATTTCATTTAGCATTCTTTCTGGGGCTTCCCCCTTTCCTTTCATTTGGGGATTATTTCTTTGTCTTCCCATTTTTTGTGATACTCTTCTTGTTAGCCTCAGCTTCTTAAATTGATCTGTTCTGACTCCCTGAGTTTATGATGTGAACTTCTGTGGTAGAATACTGTGAGTTTCAGTAGTGCTGTCTCCTTCAAGCATCCTGTTGTTCACAGCTTTCACCATCTCAGCTGTTGGGATGCCCCCTCTTTGGGACCAACTATGGTTTTTTCACAACTCCGTTTTTTTGTTGTTTTTTTTTTTTTAATCTCACTGGTGGCTATTGAAAAAGGGAAAAGAGGAAAAGAATGAAGAAGAAAAAATGGAATGAAAAGGAGGAAGGAAGAAGAGATAAAATTGGAAAGAAAGGAAGAAGGAATAAAAGAAGAAAGAAATAAAGAGAAGCAAAAATTGTTCAGGTGTAAAAAAGGTAAAGGTAATAAAACAATAATAAAAATTATTTAAAAAAAACCCTAAAAAACAAAACTCTTGCTGTTTTCAAACTTGCCAAGCCAGTGTTTCTGATCTTGTTGGCTGTAATGGTTGAGGGTGACATTATTGTTTTTCTCCCTTTTCAGCCCTCAGTCAGCTTTGGGCTACTCTCCCAAGGGCTAGCCAGGTGCCTCTCTGTGCAGGGCCTTGGGGCATGGGCCCTGGGCCTGCTTTGGAGCACGCACTTTCCCTAAGTTTATGGGTGTGTTGTTGGGTGTCCCATGGATGAGCACTCCCCAGGGCTTATGGATGTGAGCTCTGGGTCTCCTATGGGGCTCATGTGCCATCCCTGGTTTACAGGTGCCTGGTTTTCTACAGAGCATGTGCACTGCTGTCAGAGTTTATGAGTCTGGGCTCCACAGGTTCTCCACCTTTTGGGTGCTCACCCTGGGTTCACAGAGGTGAGCTCTAGGTTTCCCATGGATTGTGTGCACTCCCCGGGTTTACAGGTGTGAGTTCCGGTTCTCCTACGTAGTTCACGTACTGCCCGAGTTTACAAGTGTGGGTTCTGAGTTTCTGTGGTGTGTGCACTAACCCTATGTTCATGAGTCTGAGCTCTGGGTTTGTGACGGATCTTGCGCAGTCCCTGTGTTCACATGCATGGGCCCTGGTTCTCCCATGGATCACTTGCACTCCCCAGGTTCCTTGCATGGGCTTCCACAAAGCCCCCTCCTCTGGTTTCAGGTGCCTCTGCTTGCACAGGCTCTAGCATGCACTCCACCTAGTGCTGTGTGTGGGTGCTCACAGCCCCAGCATGTTTGGCACTCAGACCTTAACTTCTCTCTCTGCAACTTCAAGCAACCAGGTCTCTCCTGTTGCTGTTCAACCCTTGTTTGACTGGGGAGCGAGTGGTTGACCTGGATGCCTCCCTAGAGTCCTGTGGCAGACCCAGCAAGTGCCAGGCCGGGGGCTACAGCCTCCCTGGTCTCTGTGCTGATTCCTGGGCTCTTATTGTCCTGAAGAACTCTCCTTACCTTCTGGTTTTTCAATGTCCACTACAGATTTTGATCTCCTATCAAAATATATGCTCTGGTACTGTTGGCTGTCTACTCTGTTTCTCTGTAAATTGGCTAGGTTTTTCTCCCTTGTGTAGGGGGAAGTGGTATCTGCCTCCTCCTACTATGCGGCCATCTTCCTTCTCTATCCCTATTTCTTTTAATTGGAGTATTTGATCTATCCTTCATCGCCATTTTTTCCATTGTATCTATGTTCCTTGATTTCTCACTCTTTTCTTTCTTCTTCTTAAAGCAGTGCCTTTAGCATATCTTGCAGTGCTGGTTTGGTGTTGGTGTGTCTTTGTAGCCTACTTTTGTCTTGAAATTCTTATTTTACCCTCCATTTTAAATGACAACCTTACTTGTAGATTAGTCTTAGTTGTGGTCCTTTGCTTTACATTACTTGGAATATTTCTTGCCATTCACTTCTGGTTTGCAGTGTTTCTGTTGAGAAATCACTGCTAGCCTTATCAGAGCTTGCTTGTATGTTTCTCCCTTTCTGCCTTTAAGATCCTCTCTTTGTCTTTGAATTTAGCCATTTTAATTATGATGTATCTTGCAGTAGGCCTCTTTGGGTTCATCTTGATTGGGACCCTCTGTGTCTCAATTCTTTATGTACAATTCTTCCATTCCTTTTGATTGGGAATTCTTTCTTTGTCTCCTAATTTTAGGTGACTCTTTGCTTGTTTCTGCATCTCAGGATGTTCTGCATTGCCAGCCTCTCTTTATGGCATAGACTTCTGTGGACACAGTAGGTCCCTTTGATCCTCTTACCTGGATTTCCCAGGGTTGCCATTTATTCTCTTTGTGTGGGCTCTTTTCTTACCCTTGGTCTTTGCTTATTGGTGGCTTATTCATTGGTTGGTTCTCCACTTCACTTGGCTTACTGGTAGTCACAACTCCTGCCATGTCATTTATTCAGTTTTATAGATGCTGTTTAACAAAACAACATTACCAGAAATATAAACCCATGCGAGAAAAATAAAAAGCAGTTGAGCAATATCAAAAGCAATTAAGCAAAGATTAATAAAGATGGAGAAAGATTAAGAATATTATAAGATAGGAAAAAGGTAATACAAGATGCCTAAAAGTAGGAGAGATGATTTTGTGTGGGAAGAGTGAAGAGAAATGAGGTAAAGAAATAGAGAGAACAGGATTTAAAATGTATGTTAAATATAGAAGGGTAGTGCAAAAATTGAACAAGAAAAGGGAAGATGGACACAACTGTATTGTGTAAGTGTAACAATAAAAATAAAATATGAAATAATAAAATAAAAATAATTAAAAAGTAAAGCAAAGGAAAGAGTATACTAGAGGTTTGAAGTAAACTTAAAAAGGCATTGAACCAACAGGAAGAAAATTGCAGAAAAGTCACTGCAGAGTCAATAGCAACAACAGCTGAGTGAAGATTAATAAAGTTGGAAAGGGAATAAGAATGTTGTACAAAAGAGAAAAGTGAATAAGATGTCTACAGTAAAGAAAAATGATTTTGAGAGGATAGGGAGAAAAACTAATAGGGATAAGGAGTAGAGCCCAGGTTAAGAAATGGTAAAAATTAAAATAAAATTCCTAACTCAACTGATCAAGTTCAGGGGAAAGCAAAATGGAGTAAGACAGGAAGAGAGTATGCTATGGGATTTAAAGTACAAACAAATAGTGAACAAATAGGAGTTCCTTTGGAAAAGTACAGTAATAACCATGGTATTTCACCCAGCTACTCACTGTTTACAGAATGTGGAAAGGAAATAAGTCTTGCATTAGAGGGGAAAATGAATGTGAGGTGACTTAAGAAAGAAGAGCACTTACAGGAGGTTAGATGGAGGAGAAATAGTGAGAGTAAAGGATAGAAACTTGGCATAGTGTCAGAGTAAATAAAATTTGCAACAACAGTAACAAAACTTAGGAGGATGGCATGGAGTAAGATCAGGGAAGGGTGCTGTGTGGGACTTGGAATAAGAATAGTAGGATAAGAAATATATAAAAGAATGAATAAAAAGAATAGAAAGTAAAAGACAAAGAGCAGTGTGTTATTTGGAATATGAATGAAATGAAAGAAGAAAAATTAAAATGCATTATGAGAGAATAAAAGAACAAAACACACAATAAAAGCAAAACAAAACAAAAACCTAAATAAATGTAAAAAAGCAAGAGAAATAAAAAACCTGTGAGTTCTGATGAAGAGCAAAGTGAAATTTGGCTGAGCTGTTGGTGTTCACTTTCTGACTTCTTTCTGAATCTGTCTCTGGCTTTCTCGGATCACCAGGTCTCACTGTCTTACTCTTGAAAAAAAAAGTCCTCCTAGTGATTTTATTCTTGCCCAGCTGGGTTTTGCAAATCCTCCTTGTTCTTGCAGACAGAGAGGGGCTTGGCTCCCTCTTTTTTCCCCCTGTGGTTATGCAAGGTTGAGGGCTGAATCTGAGCTACAATAATCACAGGTGCTCAGTTTCTGGCCCATACCCTCACAGCACTGTGAGGTCTGCACTGTATACTCTATGCATTTGCACAAGACTGGTGCTGATAAGTGACCTTGCTTTGTCTCCCTTTGATCAGCCAGTGAGGTGCACTGAGTGGAAGCAAATCACATCCATACCCTTTGTGTTGTAACCAGTCAAGGCTGGGCAGATCCACTCTTGCCTCTGGTAGATGAAAGTCATGAAGCCATAGGAATGCTGGGTGTGCCTTTATTTAAGGGTGGGTGATCCATGCACACTGAGAGCTATGTGTCCCCCAGTGGGGAAACCCTGTCGCCATATATACTAAATACAGACAAACCTGGCAGGAAGCCAAAATATTGTATAACATAGTGTGATTCTGTGCATGCAAGCCCACTCGGTGAAATGGGAACTGTTTATTGCCTCCAGTCTCAAGGCTATGAGAACACAGCTTATCTTAGTTCCCCATACATTTGGGTGAGGGACTGAGACTACCTCTTTTTACCCTACAGTACACCCCTTCTGGGCTCCTCACTGCACAATCTACATGAGGATATATTCTGCGAAGTTCCCTCGGTGAGGAGGGCAGAACCCTGCACCTATAAACCACAACAGCACTGTGGATGGACTACAGCAACAAGCAACAAAAACACAAGCTCTGGCACTCAAGAGAGCAAGAATCCACTGCCTTTCAGTCATTAATGATACCCACCATTCCTGCAAAGGATCACCTGTCATGCATTCAGTGGCTTTGGTCTCAGAGGTTAATGCCCTTAAGTTTGAATAGCATTGTGAAGAACATCAGGAACATATACACAGCATTCAGCTCCTACTAAGGCACATACTCCACATTGGGATGCAGTAAGCATAACTAAGGCCATACAATTTTGCAAGGCTACTTTTCTTAATTGATACACTTCCTCATTTAACAGATTTAAGGGTTCATGTGTTGCATTCAACACAGGAATAGTGTGCAAGGCCAAAGCAGTTATCTCAGTCTCAGTGACTGTAGAAACAGGTTGAGGAGAAAAAATAGCTAATGAGTAATACCACCAGAGAGTATGCCTTACCCAGTGTCTCACATTAAATGCTTCCCAATTTGTTGGCTGTGTTGCAAGAGTTTTCTGAACTGGAGAAGGCAAATAGGGCTGTACCCAAGTACAATAGCCAGTCCAATTTCCAGGCTGGATAAGGCCACCCATGTGAGCTACACACCCAGAAGGCCCCAGTGGGAACTGCAGCCCACACATCATTCTGCACCTCCCAGAAATGGTTTAGAGTCTGAGTCTGACACAGACATGTCAGGGTCCAGAACACCTGGGCTTATCCTTTGGGGTTCTCCATCCAAAGGGAAGCCACCCTGAGCCATCTCATATGGAGTAGCTGTCTAATGGCCAGGACCGGTCATACACCGGCTTTGTGCCAGTGTAGATGTCAGTCCAGGTCATATTCCACAAGGGATATTCACTGTTCCGCTGATGCTGTAACCAAGTCCAATCTGAGACAGAAGCTGGAGAGATGTGCCATGGGAGGCTGGCAGACATGCTCAGGGGGAGTTCGGTGCAGATCCACCATGCTGATTGCTTAGCAACTGAGGCATAAGTATGAACCCAGTTTACTAAGGTGTTATTCTGTATCCAAAGGGTGGAAAGGGTGCTTATTAGAGCAGTTATAGGCACAAATAAGGGTAAATCATGACCCTCAGGCAACATACAAGCAAGTTTCTGGTCAGCCAATAAGACAGTGGCTAATAGAAGGGGTCTTCCTGGGCATGAATACCGTAACTTTTGTGTCTCAACTGGTGGCTCAGCATCTATTTGTAACAAGTGGAGAAGTCATAATGGGCCATAGGGAAATCACAAAGCTGCCACAGCGAAGCCTTTTGTGGTCTGCTGGACTTGGGTATGTCACCTTTAAGATTGGGGACCATGTCCCAATCACCCAGGGAACTGTTTGCAAGTTCTTCTCCACCTCTTGTCCCCAAGGGATAACATGAGCCAACCAATGCATGTGGGGAGCTTTTATTTCACAAGGCCATGTTCAAGTGGCTGTTTCCCTTTGCTCCAGGCCCTCAGGAGCAAGCAAGAGAATATGTCCTTTTTTCCCCATGTCTGGTTTCAATAAAGCATCCTTAGTCTGTACCTGCAGCTAATTTGGAGCAGTAGTCCACTGGAGCAAGGCTTCCACTGTAACTGGGACCCAGTTCTGAGTCCTCTCATTTTGAGTCCAGAGGAAAGTCAGTAACTGTTTCATCCAACTCCCAAGTGTATGGGTGGTAGCCATGGCTCACGAGCCTTGCTTTGAGACCATCATTCCAGCAGCGTGGGGATGATAGGCCACATGGAATTTCCAGTCAATCTGCAGGTGTCGGGACTATTGTTGCACCAAAGCCCCAGTAAACTGTGCCTCCTGATCACTTTCAAAGATCAAGGTTACCCATAAGCAGCACATCACTGCTCTAAAGCAGCAATTACTGCTTTCTGATCTGGGTGCTGTGTGGGATAAGCTGCTAAAAGTCCAGTAGCCATGTCCATACACATAATATCATACTTATAGCCTTCTGAACTAGGTAGGGATGCATGCATTACATCCACCTGCCATGGGTAAGCAGTACCTGTCCATGCACCACTGTCAAGTAGTTCCCACAGGTCTTAGGGAATGCTCTTGTGAACATGTTATGCAGTATTTTGTATCCTTGCAAAGGTAACATCTAACCTCTGAGTTTTTATAGTGAACCACATGGTCATTTGCCCAGCATGTAAGAGGTGATGGTATAGCCACTGGTATTCCTTCCCTAAGGGGTGGTAAGTACCATTTCCAGCCACCGCACTTTGGCTAGAGTATTAGCCTCATCATTCCCAGGGGAAGTAAGAGGGGCATGCCCAGTCCCATGATATAGTGATTTGTTTCTGGGGGCCTATTTCCCAGAGGTCTTGCCATAAGGCCTGTCCCCACAATGGCTTATGCATAACCATCCATTTATTGCATGCCATGTAGAGATCCACAATGTTAGCTCCTGGTACAATGCCCAACTATGTGCAAATAATCAGGGGTGGTGCCTCATTAGCAGCCATGAGCTACATGGCATACAGTTCTGCCCCCTGGCTACTGTGACCTATGCCAGTGTCGAACCAGATTGTGTCTGTTTTAGTTGAATGGGCACAGCAGTCCACATGGGAGACTGACCCCTGCTGGACCCATCAGTGTACCATGCATCTGAGGGAATAGGTTTCTGCTTTTCACAGAAGGGGCTAGCTTCCATGTCTTCTATAGGGACAGGAGTAGTACATTTCTCATCTACATAAGTAACAGGACCTTTTCCTCTGCATTAAGAGCTGAATACAGAAAAGATTTCCATACTCAGAAATAAATAATAGGGGAACTGCCTAGTTAAAATAACTTGGGATCTCCTCTTCCTCGGCAACTATATTTACATTAAAAGAAGAAAAATGGTTAGATGGTATTTTGTTAGGATAGTTAATAATCACTGATAAAATTTAATAATATAAAGTTGAGTTAATGATTCTTCAAACTAGTGATGTTGGTCTCTCATATAACTTTGTAGGCAATTATTTTAAAAGGAATATTTTTCTATATGAAATGTAACTAGTCTCTTTTTAAAATTTATTAAAAAGATGGTTTACAAAGAGCATATGTACTACAGGATCTGGGTCAGAATGGGCCTCTGAACCTATAAGTGTGTGCCTGGGAAAATGAGGTGTAGTAACAAAAGTGAGTACCTGAGTTGTCAGATAAAATTTATTGTATGAAAGCATCTAACTCAAAACTTTCCTACCAAAAATTCCTGGTGGATTGCCAAGAGTGAGCTTGAAATATAGATAATCAAAAATATGTAAGTCATTATTTTAGCCAAAGGACACTGCCTAGAAGCAAGATGTCAAATGCTCTCTAAAAGACATTCTTAGATGGTGGCAAGAGAGGTGGGAGCAGAGTCCACTTCCCCCTGTTCACTGGTGGGAACACCTAGCAGATCTTCTGAGGAACAGAGTGAACATCCAACAGTAACCTAGCATATATGAAGGTTGGAGGCCAAAATTGTACAGGACATTGAAAAACCGGACAGCACAGAGATTGCTTTGGTATAAGGTCCCTGGGAGCAGTGCAGAGACTAGGGTGACTGCAGCCCCAGGCCCAGCGTCTGCTCGGCCTGCCACAGTATTCTTGGAAGAGAGTCAGGTTAACAGCACTCTCCCCTGCCAAACAGGGAGGTTTGTGCAGCACCAGGATGGGCCTGGATGCTTGAAGTCACTGGGGTTAATAAAGATGATGTAGCAAATGCACAGGGGCAGTATGCACATGCTGAGACTGTGTATGCCAACTGGGTCATTACCAGAGAAATTGGGGAGCAGGGTAACACCTGGAGAAGGGAGAAGAGTTGAGCCATGAGGGACCTTGAGCCAGATATTATCCTGTCTGGTGGGAAAGTTTGGCTGTCTGAGAGGCCGGGAGCTTGTTTGGAATGTCGCCTTGAACAAATGGAATTTTTCTAAAAAAGGCTCTTGGTGGCTATTTAGGGAATTCTCCTGTAGCAGCAACCTCTCCTGCCTTCCTCAGCTGGTGCCCCTGCAGCCTCTGTGGCCTTGGCCGTGGCCCGCTCCTTTGGCCAGGGCCATAACTGCACCCCTCCCCTCCCTGTAGTTGCAGTGGCAGAGAGCACCCAGTGGCACTCATGGCCCCAGCAGAGTGCACTTGACCCACTACAGCAGCAGCAGCATAGACCTGGCACACATGCCTGCCACCCAGAGGCATGCACCACTCCTGCCACCACAGCCATGATGGCACTCCTGCCCTGTAGGGCTGGACTGGCTCACTTAGAGAAAGGCAGATGATCCCCCTGCAGAGGATAGCAGCAGGACTCAGTGAGTCAGTAGTCCCCAGAAAGACTTAACTCAGTAGGGGAGCCAACTACCCTGAAGAGACGTGAGAGTAACTAGCACCTAGGACAGAAAAGAGCTAGAAGGTGGTGAGTGAGTTGCCTCTAACTGGTGCACCTCAAGAACAGCACAACTGGTGGACTGAAGTCAAAGCCTGGTGCAGAAGGGCACTGGGGGCCTGGTAGTAAACTGAGGAAGTGGGCTGAAGGCTCAGCAACTGTGTAGAGTGCTGCTCAGACTTGGCCCCCACCCACTCAAAACCACAAGAAGGGAGAAAAGGGAAACCTAACCCTTCTCAGTGTGCTGCAACCAGGAAGACCAGAAGAACCTGCTAGGCTGGTTTAAAGGTAGCAGGAGGCTATTTTTTCTCTCTTTTTCTTTTTTCCCCTCTCTCTATTTTCCCTCACAAGTGAGACAATAAGACCTGGAGCTATGAAAGGACCAGAGTCAGACCCAAAGAGGGGTCATCCCAACAACTGAGAAACTGAGACAAATTTAACTTTGCTATTACGGAGAACTTGCAAGTTATTGTTTATTTGTATTACTATTTTTTCATTATTTTTACATCTTTTATTTTACTAGTATTTTTGTATTTCTCTTTCTGTTTAGTTTTCTTGTTTTGTTTGCTTAATTGCATTGTTTGACTGGTTTTCCTTGTTCTCTCTTTCATAGTGTATTTTTAATTTTCCTTCTTTTGCTTCACTTGTGTTCCAATACCACACTACTCTAGGTCATGCACTTCCTATTCTTGTTATTCAGATCACTTGACTCAGTCATATGATTTTTGCTATATTACTATTGTAAATAATTGTTGTTCCATACAATTGTAAATACTATACAGCACCACTCCCATGTCTTAGCTCATTTCACTGTCTTCTAGAACTTTATTACTATTGTGGTTAACTCTATTCTCTCACACACTACACTTATTTTCTATCCTTTACTCTCACTTTATGTCATAATATGACCTCCCACAATCTCACGGTTTTCTGGATTCAACTCACAAACCTTCTCCCCCTTGAAAAGAGTCTTATCTTTTCTTCACCCTGTCTAATAAGTGGCTAGTCAGGTGAAATATTATGGTTAATACTATACTTGGCCAAAGGATCTCCTATCTCTTCTCTATGGGTTGGTATTTTAAGTCCCATATAATACACTATTGCTGTTCTAAACCATTTCACCTCCCCGCTTCTAACTGATCACAAAAAAGAGTAAGTGGGATCTGTGAACACCAGTATACCTGCTGGAAGAGAGAACCCATCAAAAAAGGAACCATTAACAGATAATAATGGAAGAAGGTGAAGGAGTGAGAGGAAGCCAAACTAACCTCTACTCTGGACCAATCTGTAAGTACAAATAAATGGTGGAGAAATTATCCAAAAAAAAAAAACCTGAAGAGGGAGACAGAATCCTCAAAACCTTGGACAGACGGAAGCACCAGCTTCAAAACAACCTGTCCACACCTGAACAACAGAATACAAGACATGGTGGGTGTAGTGACCCTCAGTTAACCAGCTGGAGGGAAGGCTAAACCAAGAAAAGACCCTCCAACAATCAGAACCCAAAAACATTCAAAGAACAAACATAAACTACAGTTCAAGAGCAGCAATTTCAGGAGATCAAGGAGCCTGCACCACAGAGTCTCACAGGTCTCTTACCATAGAAGTTCACACCATAAACCCAGGTAATCAGAACACATCAATTTAAGAAGCAGAAGCCTACAAGAAGAGTCTCAAAAACAATGGAAAGACAAAGAAACAAACCCCAAGAAAAAGAAAAAGAGGAAGCCTCAGAAAGCATGCTAAATGAAATAGAGGCAAGTAAATGATCAGATATTGAGTTAAAAGAAATGGTTATAAGCAAATTCAATGAGCTCACTGAGAATTACCAAAAACTACAGGGTAACTACAATGAACTCACTGTAAACTATATCAACCTGAAAAAGAAAATAGAAACTATCAACAAGTGCAGAGGAAGTGAAGAATACAATTTCTGAAATGAAGAACACAGTAGAAGGAATCAAAAGCACACTAGATGAAGCAGAGGATTGAATCAGTGAGCTAGAGGACAAAGTACAATCCCCCTGCCCCCCCCCCTCTCCGAAAGAGCAAGGAAGGAAAAGAGGCTCAGAAAGAATGAAGCGGTGCTAAGGGAATTGCAAGACAACATGAAACATAATAATATCCATGCAATAGGGATTCCAGAAGGAGAAAAGACCAAGCTATGGAAAACCTGTTTGAAAAAACAATGATGGAAAAATTCCTAATTTGATGAGAGAAAAAGGCACACAAATCCAGGAAATGTAGAGAGTCCTAATTATGAGAAACCCAAAGGGGTCCATTCCAAGAAACATCATAATTAAAATGGGAAAAATACAAGACAAAGAGAGAATCTTAAAGGCATCAAGGGAGAAACAGGAAGTTACATACACCAGAGCCCCAATAAGACTAGGAGTTGACTTTTCCATGGAAAAGTTACAAGCCAGAAGGGAATAGCAACAAATATTCTAAGTAATGAAAAATAAAGGCCTGTAAACAAAGCTACAGTATTCAGCAAGGCTCAAAATTAACATGGAAAGCAAAATAGAAGATTCCTAGACAAAAGAAGCCTCAAAGAATACACCTCCTCCCAACCAGATCTGCAAGAGATGCTAAAGGTCTACTTTAAGAAAAGGAAAAAAGAAGAGTGACACAGAGGAACACAGGTACAAAAAATGGCAATGATAAGTATATATCAATAATAACTTTAAATGTAAATGATTTAAATGCACCAATCAAAAGATATAGGGTAGCTGAGGGATATGAAGTCATGACCCACACATATGCTACCTACAAGGGGCCCACCTCAAAACAAAAGACTTACACAAACTGAAAGTGAAGGTCTAGAAACAAATATTCCAAGCAAATGGACTGGAAAAAAAAGCTGGGGTAGCAATACTTATATCTAGAAGGTCACTTCATAATACTCAATGGAAGAATTCATCAAGAAGACATAAACATTGTAAATACATATGTACCCAACATTGGAGCACCCAAATACATAAAGAACATATTGGAAGACTTCAAGGAAGATACAGATAGCAAAACACTTATACTAGGGGATTTTAACACCCCACTGTCAAGAATGGACAGATCTTTCAAACAAAATATTAACAAATATATTGCAGCATTGAACAGTGTCCTGGATCAAATGGACTTAACTGATATACAGGGAGGCTTTCATCACAAAGAAGCAAAATATACATTCATTTCAAATGCACATGGGACATTTTTAAAGACAGACCACATGATAGGACAAAAAACAAGCCTCAACAAATTCAAGAAAATTGAAATAATATCTAGCATTTTCTCTGACCACAAGGCACTGAAACTAGAAGCCAACCCCAAGGAAAAAACCAAAAACACTCAAAATCATGAAGATTGAATAGCAGGCTATTAAACAATGAATGGGTCAAGAATTAGATTAAGGAAGAAATTAAAAAGTTTTTAAAAACAAATGAAAATGAACTCAAAAAGATGACAATCCAAAACTGATGGGACATCATGAAGGCAGTCCTGAGAGAATAGTTCATAGTGATACAGGCCTCCTTAAAAAAGATAGGTACATTTCCAATAAACAACCTAACCCTACATCTACAAGCACTCAAGAAACAACAACAAAGACAGCCCAGAGCCAGTAGAAGGAAGGAAGTAACCAAGATCAAAGCAGAAGCAAATAACATAGAGACTGGAAGCACAATTCTAATGATCAGTAAACCCAGGAGCTGGTTCTTTGAAAACATAAACAAAATCGACAAGCCTTTAAGCAGACTCATTAAGAGAAAAAGAGAGAGGACCCAAACAAATACAATCAGAAATGAAAGGAGAGATTACAACTGATACCACAGAAATACAAAGGACTCTAAGAAATGACTAAGAAGATCTATATACCAAGAAATTTGAAAAACTAGGTGAAATGGACAAATTTCTAGAAAAAAATTAACCTTCTAAAACTGAATGAAGAAGAAGCAGAAAGCCTGAACAGACAAATAACAGCAGACAAAATTGAAGCAAAAATCTCCTGACACACAAAAGCCCTGGAGTAGATGGTTTCACATGAGAATTCTACAAAGTATTTATGGATGAGATAACCCCATCCTTCACAGACTATTCCAAAAAATCCAAGAAGACAGAAGACTCTCAAACTCTTTTTATGAAGCCAGCGTCATCCCAATACAAAAACCAGAAAATGATATAACAAAGAAGCAATACTACAGGCCAATACCACTGATCCACATAGATGTTACAATTCTCAACAAAATATTGGTAAACAGCAAACAGCAATACATTAAAAAAGATTATACACTATGGTCAAGTGGGATTCATCCCACATATGCAAGGTGCAATATTCACAAATGAATAAATGTAATATATCTCATAAACAAAACAAAAGACAAAAAAACAATCATAGAAATAGATGCAGAAAAAGCATTTGATAAGGTACAGCACCCATCATTGATAAAAGCACTCAACAACGTGCATATAGAGGGAGCATTCCTCAACATTATACAGGCCATGTACAAGAGATCAGTGGCCAACATAATACTCAATGGTCAAAAATGAAAAGCTTCTGCCTAAGATCAGGAACAAGACAAGCATGTCTGCTTTCATTACTTCTATTCAACATAGTATTGGAAGTCCTAGCCACAGCAATCAGACAAAGAAAAGAAATAAAATGCATCTGTACTGGAAAGGAGGAAGCAAAACTGCCATTGTTTGCAGATGGCATGAGAGTGTACATAAAAAATCATATAGAAGCCACCAAAAAACTACTTGATCTAATAAGTGAATTTGGGAAACAGCTGGATCCAATGTCAATACACAGAAATCAAAGGCATTTTGTACACCAACAATGAAATATCAGAAACAGAAATCAGGGAAAATTCCCACTTGATATAGCAACAAGAAAAATAAAATACCTAGGAATAACCCTAACCAAGGATGTAAAAGACCTGTACTCAGAAAGCTATACAACACTGAAGAAAGAACTTAAGGAAGACATAAACAAATGGAAGCATATACCATTTTCATGGATTGGAAGAATTAACATCATCAAAATATCCATACTACCCAATGCAATTTATAGATTCAGTGGAGTCCCTCTTAAAATACCAATGACATATTTCACTGACATAGAACAAACACTTCAAAAATTTCCATGGAACCATAAACAACCCTGAATACTTGCAGCAATTTTGAGAAAGAAAAACAAAGTAGTAGGAATCACAATACATGATACCAAACTGTATTACAAGGCCACTGTAATCAAAACAACCTGGGACTGGCATAAGAACAGACAATGCAACAGAATAGAGAGCCCAGAAATAAACCAAAGTCTTTATGGTGAGTTAATATTTAACATGGGGGCAACAGTATAAAATGGAGTAAAAGTAGCCTCTTCAACAAATGGTGCTGGGAGATCTGGACAGCTATATGCAAAGAAAAATGAAACTCAATCACCAACTTACACCATACACAAAAGTAAATTCAAGTGGATAAAAAACTTAAATATAAGTCATGACACCATAAAAATCCTAGAGGAAAACATAAGTAGGAGTATCTCAGACATTCCATACAGCGATATTTTCACTGATATGCCCCCTAGAGCAAGGCATATAAAGGAAAGAATTAACAAATGGGACATAATCAAATTGAAAAGCTCCTGCATGGCTGAAGAATACAGCATTAAAATGAAAAGAGAACCAACTATATGGGGAAACATATTTGCCAATGATACCTCAGACAAGGGTTTGATCTCCAAAATGTATTAAGAACTCATGTGACTCTACTCCAGGAAGGCAGACAACCCAATAAACAAATGGGCAAATGGACAATTCTCCATGGATTATGCTAAGCGAAACAAGCCAGGTGGTGAAAGACAAATACCATATGATCTCACCTTTAACAGGAACCTAATCAACAAAACAAAAGAAAAAAACAAGCAAAATATAACCAAAGGCACTGAAATTGAGAACAGGCTGACAGTCACCAGAGGGGAGGGAAATTCAGGGGAAAAGGGGAAGGGTTAGAGCAACAAGTATAAAGGATACAGGGACAAAAAATGAGGGGGGTGGAAATGGGAGGGAGGTGGGAAGGGCTGGGGTGGTGGGCTGGGATGGGAGTAAAAGACAGAAAACTGTACAAGAACAACAGTTAAAATAAAATTAAAAAATAGATAAAAAAGACACTTCTCTGTGGAGGACATGCAGAGAGCCCAGAGACTTATGACAAGATCCTGAGCATCGTTAGCCATCAGGGAGATGCAAATTAAAACCACAATGAGATACCACTTCACACCAGAATGGCCATCATAAACAAAGCAACAAACAACAACTGTTGGAGAGGATGTGGAGAAAAGAGAGCCCTAGTGTACTGTTGGTAGGAATGCACACTGGTGCAGCCAGTGTGGAAAACAGTATGGAACTTTCTCAGAAAACTAAAAATGGAACTGCCTTTTGACCCGGCACTTCCACATCTGGGATTATATCCTAATAACCCTGAAACACCAATCCAAAGGAACCCACGCTCCCCAATGTTCATAGCAGCACAATTTACAATAGCCAAGTGCTGTAAACAGCCTAGATGCCCACCAGTAAATGAGTAGATCAACAATCTGTGATACATTTACACCATTGATACTACCCAGCAGAAAGAAAGAAGGAACTCCTAACCTTTGCAACAGCATGGATGGAAAGGTAGAGCATTATGCTAAGTACATATAAGCCAGATAGCCAGGGAAAAATACCATAAGCTCTCTCCTTTAAGTGTAACCTAATCAACAAAACAAACAAGCAATTAAAACATCAGCAGAGACATTGAAATTAAGAACAATCTCACAGTAATCAGAGGGGAGGTGTGAAGGGACAATGGGGGATATTGGGGAAGGATTTTCAGGAAGAACTATAAAGGACACATGGGCAAAACCAAGGCGGGGGTGGGAGCAGGGGAGGGAGGTGTGGATGGCTGGGATTGGGGGTTTGGTGGGGGGAAATACATACAACTATAATTGAACAACAATAAAATAATTTAAAAAGTATGTAAATCAATTCGAATTGTATAGGTCCTCGTGGCATCTCTTCTTCAAAGGAAGGCATTATGTAAAGGATTATATACAAGGGATCATGAAGACATCTGAAATTATGACAATCTATGGCATAATTACTAAGTATATTGAATTCCAGAACATATTCTTGTTGTCTGAAAATTGTAGGAAAATTCCACGAACTAAAAGAGAACTGAAAGAGAATGAACACAACTTCCCTCTTCTGTGCTGCATTACCAACACTATGTCTGTCACTCCCCCTCCTCCTCACTTGTGGTGACCACACTGAGGATATTCCACACACCAGCAGGGTTGAGCCCGAACCTATGTGATGGAGCTGAAAAGACCTAAAGGGGCACCTGGAAGCTGTGTGACAGAAGGAACAAGCTCTTATTTATAGGGAGTGTCACCTTGCGTTACATCATTACTGCACTACCTCCCATCTAATCAGGGACAGCTAGAAAATAATTAAATCACCCCACTCTTGACACAGCAGGTGACTTGCTAGAGTCTGTTCAAGTTTGAGTGATGCCAAGATTGATAGCACCATTATCAGGAGCTCATACAACAGTGTTAAAT
This sequence comes from Anoura caudifer, assembly GCA_004027475.1. Classification (NCBI taxonomy): domain Eukaryota; kingdom Metazoa; phylum Chordata; class Mammalia; order Chiroptera; family Phyllostomidae; genus Anoura; species Anoura caudifer. The sequence goes on along the minus strand of PVKU01007031.1, from coordinate 7,274 downwards.
CACCTCATCAGACGTTTCCATAGCCACAAGCTGTAGTTTTATAATGGAAACAAAAATATCACACATCACAAGACAGATTTCTCTATGGAAATAGCATCATGCTTTCAAAAGACTTTACTGTTAATCCTGGTGATTACTATTGTGAAGGGACATTGAACTAAACTGGCTTTGTCTGGAATTCATGAAAAATTGGAAAATACACCTACATATCAGAGAGGACAGTCTCTTTCCTTTGCTTTTTATAATTTGGCAGGGCACTGAGGTACAAGCAGATGAAAATCAGAGCAAGAAATCATCAATTATATTCCTACATCCTCTTTGAGTAGTTTGGGTAAACACAAAGTCTGAGGTTTAATTTCCACATTTGTAAAATTTATTAATTCATTATTCTAAGAAATTTTGGAGCAATGTGGTTGAGGCAGTAATGAACATATCTCTAAATATTGCTAAATGTATTATATTTATATGTAATATATAACTATAATATAAATTTATATAATATATGATATAAATAAGTGCTATGAATACATGTGTCTACATGTACATACACATACAGACACATAAATAAAGTTAGGGTCTAGGAAGGGTTTCAGCTTTGGTGTGGGCTGAAAGAAGCTCATTGACAAGTGGAACTGGTCTACAGCAACTTCCCTCTTGTCACACACTTGTGTTCCCATGTTTAACATTATTCTAGGGCCTGTGTTAGAATATAGCATGGTTGAAACTAGTAGAACAATTAAAAGGGGGCTCTAGTTCTAGACATTTTAATGTGTTAAAGTAGACTAATATAAGAAACAAAAAATGTACAACTCTAATACAGGGTTTAAATGTAACTTTCCTCTCAGGGTGATATGACCTTCCTGTGTGACCACAACACCAGTGGAAAATAAAGCATGGGAGTCCTCCATTTACTCAGCCACCACCACTAGGGCCATGTATCCAGTATCAGACCATGACATCTGTCAAATAAAATGCCATTTTTCACTTAGGCAAAGGAATGGTGCTCAGAGAGTGTTTGAAATTATTTTTAGAATCTGTTTATTGTGGGCGGTGCCCTGTGGTTACTACCAGACTGGGCATGTCTGTGTCTGTTAAGCACATGGCCATGTGTCGCTTTGGACAAGCTGTGTTGGAAATTACTCTCTCCTTTTTTGTTTGTCGTCTCTGTATTTCCATTTTTCTGGCAAGTGCATCAAGGATATTATAATACCTCCACACTAAATGAAAAGAAAAAAAAAGAGAATGATCTAAGTCATTCCCCCACTTCTATTTCCCCCTTTTTATCATACAGCAAAAGGGCTCCTCTTTCAGTGTGTCCTCCAACTGCCCTTGGACTGGCTATGTGCTTCTGTACCAGCTTCTGCATATTCCACAATGCTCCCTATTGCTGTACTTGACTCTGATGTCCACACTGTACTGCCAGCTCCAAGATCATCAGGACAATGTCCCATCCATCTTTTTATTTCCAGGAAAATCTTTGTTTTTATTTGCCATGTGAACACAATAAATACCTGTTAAATTATCTGAAGAAATACAATTAAACTACTAACAACTTTGAAGGTAGTTGTTCATTGCTAAGAAAGTGCTTTATGTGCATAGCTTGTATAATATAGATTTCTCAGTGGGAGTTAGAGTGGGAATGAAAGTAACTCACCCAGGTTTTCAGATATAAATGGACAGGAGGGGGAAAAAGGAAAACTGCAGAAGCCCAGGAGGAGGGGCTTTGTTTACAGCCATCCCCTTCGACCTCACTTGGTGTGTCTTCTGTAAAAATTGCTGTTTTCTGTCATATATCTATTTTCAACCACCATGGGCTATGTTTGTCTCTTCTCCATTTGTCTCCTCACTCTCAGCCTCAATCTGAAGCTGACAGCCCCAGAGACAGTGCAAGGACACCGTGCTTTGTTGCACTAATAAAGAATGATGCCTCAATCTGGTTAATCTGTTTCTCTCTCCATCCTGCCGCTTACAGTATTCCAGTATTGTGCTGGCAACATGTGTACACAGAGTTCTGTCTTGTATGCCTACCTGGCGGTGGAGAGAGTGGAAAGAAGACACCTCTGTGGCCCTTGTGGGACTCCTGAAGCTGGACCAGAGCCCTCATTCTTCCTGCTTGGCACCCCATGGGTCCCAGGCTACCCAGGGATCCTCTGTCATACCATCCTTAGTCCATCCTCCTGAAGGTTGCACTGTCCATGTTTGACATGCACACCCTTCTCACTCCATTGCCCCACCTGTAGCATAAGGGAAGACACAGCAAATACTCAGCACAAAGCCTAGAAATGCACTACATTGCTGGCTTTTGACTCATGGAAAGATTCTTGACCCCCAAGTAAATACATCAATTTGAAGCTATCATCTGTTGGCACTGCAGCCTCTCAAAGACCAGAAAATGGAAACTTGAGGAAGTTGAGTAAACATCCCTGGGGACAAATGTATAATGAAAAATGCAAATCTAGCTGTCAGACCCACAGCTTGTGAGTTTTGCAACAGGAAATACCTTTTGTGTCTGGTAGGTATCTCAGAGACACCCTTCCTCTAAATATAAAATAGCTCCCAAATAACTGAAAATGTCAGTAGATGTATATTTATTTGAATTACATATAATCAATAAAAGTTTAATATCAATAACTCCCATTGCCTAATTTAATTTAAAGAGATGAAAAGAATTGAGTGTATTTTTAAATTTATTTTTTATTTTTCTTTTATTTTTTCATTTTTTCATTTTAATTGTTGTTCTTGTACAGTTATCTGTCTTTTACTCATGTCCCAGCCCACCGCCCCAACCCTCCCCACCTTCCACTCATATCCACCCACCCTAGTTTTTGTCCATGTGTCTTTCATACTTGCTGCTCCAAACCCTTCCCCTTTCCCCCCAAAACTCCCTCCCCACTCTCCTCTGGTGACTGTCAGCCTGTTCTCAATTTCTGTGTCTTTGGTTATATTATGCTTTTTTTTTTTTTTTTTGTGATTAGGTTCCTGTTAAACGTGAGATCACATGGTATTTGTCGTTCACCAGCTTGCTTATTTCGCTTAGCATAATGCTCTCCAGTTCCATCCATGTGGTCCCAAAGGGTGGGAGCCCCTTCTTTCTTTTTGCTGCCTAGAATTCCATTGTGTAAATGTGCCATAGTTTCTTGATCCATTCATTTACTGATGGGCACCTAGGTTGCTTCCAACACTTCGCTATTGTAAATTGTGCTGCTATGAGCATTGGGGTGAATACGTTCTTTTGGATTGGTGATTCAGGGTTCTTAGGATATAATCCTAGCAGTGGGATTGCTGGGTCAAAAAGTAGATCCATTTTTAGTTTTCTTAGAAAATTCCGTACTACTTTTCAGAGTGGTTGTACCAGTCTGCAATCCCACCAACAGTGCCCTAGGGTCCTCTTTTCTTCACAACCTCTCCAACACTTGTTGTTCGTTGCTTTGTATATGATGGCCATTCTGACTGGTATGGAGTGGTATCTCATTGTAATTTTAATTTGCATCTCTCTGATAGCTAGCAATACTGAGCATCTTTTCATGTGTTTCTGGATCTTCTGTATGTCCTCCTTGGAGAAGTGTCTGTTCAATTCCTTTGCCCATTTTTAATTGGGTTGCTTGTCTTCTTAGAGTGGAGTTGTGTAAGTTCTTTATATATTTTGGAAATTAAACCCTTGTCTGAGGTATCATTGGCAAATATGTTTTCTCATACAGTTGGTTCTCTTTTTATTTTCATACTGTTTTCTTTAGCCGTGCAGAAGCTTTTTATTTTGATGAGATGCCATTTGTTTATTCTTTCCTTTATGTCCCTTGCTTTAGGGGACATATCAGTAAAAATGTTGCTGAGTGAAATATCCGAGATTTTCCTGCCTATGTTCTCCTCTAAGACTTTAATGGTGCCATGGCTTATATTTAAATCTTTTATCCACCTTGAATTTATTTTTGTGTAGCTTGCTTGAGTTTCATTTTTTTGCATGTAGCTGTCCAGTTCTCCCAACACCACTTGCTGAAGAAGCTATTTTTACTCCATTTTATGTTGCTGCCCCCTTTGCTGAATATTAGTTGACCATAGAGATTTGGGTTTATTTCTGGGCTCTCTGTTCTGTTCCACTGGTCAATGTGCCTGTTTTCATGCCAGTACCAGGCTGTGTTGATTACAGTAGCCTTCTAATACAGTTTGGTGACAGGTATTGTGATCCCTTCTACTTTGCTCTTCTTTCTCAAAATTGCTGTGGCTATTTGAGGTCATTTATGGTTCCATATAAATTTTTGAGTGTTTGTCCTATGTCTGTGAAATATGGCTTTGGTACTTTAATCGGTATTGCCTTGAATTTGTAAATTGCTTTGGGTAGTATGGACATTTTGATGATGTTAATTCTTCTGATCCATGAAGATGGTATGTGCTTCCAATTGTTTGTGTCTTCCCTGATTTCTTTCTTCAACATTGTGTAGTTTTCTGCATACAGTTGTTTTACCTCCTTGGTTAGGTTTATTCGTAGGTATTTGATTATTGCTTTTGCTATATTGAATGGGATTTTTTCCTTGATTTCTGCTTCTGCTGTTTCATTGTTGGTATACAAAAATGCCTTTGATTTCTGGATATTGACTTTGAATCTGGCTGTTTGGCCAAAATCATTTATTAGGTCAAGCAGCTTTTTGGCTGAGTGTATAGGATTTTGTATGTACACTACCATGTCATCTGCAAATAATGACAGTTTTGTTTCCTCCTTTCCAATTTGGATGCCTTTTATTTCCTTTTCTTGTCTAATCTCTGTGGATAAATCTTCCAATAGTATATTGAATAGAAGTGGTGAAAGTGGACAAGCTTGTCTTGTTCCTGATCTTAGTGGACTAGGTTTTGGTTTTTGCTCACTGAGTATGATATTGGCTATAGGTCTCTCATATATGGCCTTTATTATGTTGCAGAATCCTCCCTCTATTTCCACTTTGCTGAGTGTTTTTATCATGAATGGGTGCTGTACCTTATCAAATGCTTTTTCTGCATCTATTGATATGAACATGTGATTTTTGTCTTTGCTTTTGTTTATGTGATGTTTTGCATTTACTGATTAGCAAATGTTGAATCATCCTTGCATCCCAGGTATGAATCCCACTTGGTCATGTGTATGATCTTTTTAATGTACTGTTGGATGTGGTTTGCCAAAATTTCGTTGAGGATTTTAGCATCTATGTTCATCAGTGATATTGGCCTGAAGTTTTCTTTCTTTGTTGTGACTTTATGTGGTTTTGGGATTAGGATGATGCTGGATTCATAAAAAGAGTTTGGGAGACTTCCATCTTTTTGGATTTTTTCAAGTAGTCTGTGAAAGATAGGGGTTAGCTCTTCTTTAAATGCCTTGTAGAATTCTCCTGTGAAACCATGTGGTCCATGGCTTTTGTGTGTTGGGAGTTTTTTGATTACTGCTTCAATTTCATCTGCTGTTATTGGTGTGTTCAGGCTTTCTGCTTCTTCTTCATTGAGTTTTGGAAGATTATGTTTTTCTAGAAACCTGTCCATTTCACCTAGGTTTTCAAATTTCTTGGCATACAGTTCTTCATAGTAATTTCTTACAATCCTCTGTATTTCTGTGTTGTCAGTTGTAATCTCTCCTCTTTCATTTCTGATTGTGGTTATTTGAGTCCTATCTCTTTTTTTCTTGATAAGCCTACTTAAAGGCTTGTTGATTTTGTTTATTTTTTTAAAGAACCAGCTCCTGGATTCATTGATCCTTAGATTTGTGCTTTTAGTCTGTATGTCATTTAATTCTGCTCTGATCTTGGTTATTTCCTTCCTTCTACTTTCTTGGGGGTGTTTTTGTTGTTGTTCCTCTAGTTCTTGTAGGCATAGGATTAAGGTGTTTGTTTGACATGTTTCTATCTTTTTCAGGTAGGCCTGTATCACTGTGAACTTCCCTCTTAGGACTGCCTTCACTGTGTCCCATAGCTTTGGGTTGTTGTGAGTTAATTTTTGTTTGTTTACAGAAAGTTTTTGATTTCTTCCCTAATTTCATAATTGACCCATTCATTGTTTAATAGCATGCTATTCAGTCTCCATGATTTTTTTGATTATGGGTTTTCCCCCTTGGGGTTGGTTTATAGTTTTAGTCCCTTGTGGTCCCAGAAAATGCTTGGTATGATTTCAATTTTCTTGAATTTGTTGAGGTTTGATTTGTGTCCTATCATGTGGTCTATCTTTGAAAATGTTCCATGTACATTTGAAAAGAATGTGTATTTAGTTTCTTTAGGATGAAGGGCTGTATATATATCAGTTAAGTCCATTTCATCTAGAGTGTTGTTCAATGCTATAATATCTTTGTTAATATTTTGTTTGGAAGATCTGTCCATTTTTGACAGTGGGGTATTAAAATCCCCTACTATAATTGTGTTGCTGTGAATACCTTTCTTGAAGTCCTCAAAGATTTTCTTCATGTATTTAGGTGGTCCTACGTTGGGTGCATACATATTTACAATGTTTATGTCTTCTTGATGAATTCTTTCCTTGAGTAGTATGAAGTGACCTTCAGGGTCTCTCTTTATGGCTCTTCTTTTGAAGTCTACTTTGTCTGATATGGGTATTGCTACTCTGTTTTTTTTTTTTTTTCTGTCCATTTGCTTGGAAAATTTGTTTCCAGACCTTCACTTTGAGTCTGTGTAGGTGTTTTGTCCTGAGTTGGGTCTCAGGACAGCATATGTGTGGCAGCATATGTGTGGGTCCTGCTTTCTTATCCATTCAGCTTTCTTTCCTTTTGATTGGAGTATTTAATCCATTTACTTTGAAGGTTATTATTGATAGGCCCTTATTCATTGCCAGTTTTGTACCTGTGCTCCTCTCTCTCTCTCTTTTCCTTCCTTTCCTTAAAGCAGTCCCTTTAGCATTTCTTGCAGAAGTGCTTTGGTAAAGGTGTATTCATTTAGACTTCTTTTGTCTGGGAATCTCCTTATTGGGCTTGTATCTTGACTGAGATGTTTGCTGGGTAAAGTAGTCTTGGTTGCAGGCCTTTGATTCTCATTACTTGGAGTATTGCTTACAATTCTCTTCTGGCTTGGAGTGTTTATATTGACAAGTCAGCTGCTAAACTTATTGGGGCTCCCTTGTATGTTACTTCCTTTTCCTCCCTTGCTGCCTTTAAGATTCTCTTTTTGTCTTGGAATTTTGCCATTTTAATTATGATGTGTCTTGAAGTGGGCCTCTTTGGGTTCCTCTTGATTGGGACTGTCTGTGTGTTTCCTGGATTTGTGTATCTTTTTCTGTCATCAAATTAGGGAAGTTTTCCATCATTACTGTTTCAA